>JACEEZ010016696.1:335000-352500 GCA_016584305.1 Chionoecetes opilio
CAGATACATATCATAAAACAACACTGAAACAGAGCAGATTATACAGTCATGATTATAAACTACTGTGTATCATCTTCAGTGGCACATAAAAATCAGTAGTAATGCTATAATTCGTAATATTTGGCGCCTGGCGACATGACTGCAGGTGGCGACTTGACTGTTATCTACGGTAAGTATTAACGCCACCACACGTCTGTAAACAGAAGAAAAAAATTGTCCTGGCGACTTAACTGTTATCTACGGTAGTAATTTATATGTCCCTCGGATAAATTTCCCCCTTAGAATCCTGAAATTTCCCCCCAGGGGGAAATTTCCCCCAGGTTGAGAAATAATGTGTCAGATAGTCTGGCAACCCCTAGTTGACCACCATTCATTACAAATTCTGGTGGTCACTGGCATCTGTAACATTAATGGCCAGAAAATCGGAAAAATAATATATTGTTGTCTTCGAAAATAGTGCTTGGGATGAAAGGTGGATGTAGATAATGTACATGTGTTGAAGGAACTACCACGTGTACGTAAGACTACCGGCCTCTTGTAGTTTCCTTATGTTCTTGACTCAAGTGGTTGTGGGCACCGGGCGGTAGATCACGCCCCTCCCCGTTAACCCGGGCCTCATCACCGCCGCTCTACACACTTTGAAGTAGTGCCAAGTTATTCCTTTTGATATCAACTTACTAAATAATACCCCACATCTCATCTAACCCAACCCTTATAGCCGACAATCACATGTTCAATATACTAGGGAGGAGAGAATGGGGCGGTATAGAAAGATATATTAATTTCCGCCATAAATTCCTCCACACCCCACCTTGGCGTGATCTTCTTCTTCTTGTGACCTCTACCGCTTATAGGCGCATCACTTGGCTGATTTGTACTAGAGAGAGCCAGATAATGATACTATAAGCCTCTCATACAAGGAAAGATCCTTATAATACTAATTATAATCCAGCAATAGTAAGAAAAATCCTTGTAAATAATAGAAATAAGCCTTTGATAGTAAAAAAAGAAACGGTAGGCAGGACAGCTCGACGGCTACTGATGCGCGTCAACTTGTCAAGTTGTAGAAATGCCCCATTTGAAACGCTAGACTTGCCCCGACCATGGGCTTCGTCTGGGTTGGGGACAGACTCTTCATAGTCTTCCATAGAAGACAGTTCCATAAACCCTTTACTCTTCCTTTACATCTATTCCAAATGGAACTGTCGCCGAGAATTTCCGCGTCGGCGAGCGTTCCACTGTCGGCGACAGTTCTCGTTTGATGCTTCGGCGACAGTTCCTATCGGCGACAGTTCCATAAACCGAGGAATTTATAGCGGAAATTAATATATCTTTCTATACCGCCCCATCCTCTCCTCCCAAGTATATTGAATATGTGATTGTCGGCTATAAGGGCTGGGTTAGATGAGATGTGGGGTATTATTTAGTAAGTTGATATCAAAAGGAATAACTTGGCACTACTTCAAAGTGTGTGGAGCGGCGGTGATGAGGCCCGGGTTAACGGGGAGGGGCGTGACCTACCGCCCGGTGCCCACAACCACTTGAGTCAAGAACATAAGGAAACTACAAGAGGCCGGTAGTCTTACGTACACGTGGTAGTTCCTTCAACACATATGCACATTACCTACATCCACCTTTCATCCCAAGCACTATTTTTGAAGACAACAATATATTATTTTTCCGATTTTCTGGCCTAAGTCTGTCATTAATGTTATAGATGCCAGTGACCACCATAATTTGTAATTGAATGGTGGTCAACTGAGGGTTGCCAGACTATCTAACACAGTTTTTCCCAACCTGGGGGATTCTAAGGGGGAAATTTATCCTGAGGGACATCTAAATTACTAGCATTTAGTGGACAGAAAAAAATCTCTTACAGTTCAGAGTTCAGCTATTGACTTCTTTTTTCTTTAAGTGTATATATATATATATATATATATATATATATAATATATATATATATATATATATATATATATATATATATATATATATGATATATATATATAGAGGAATATTAAGTGAATATTAAGTTCATGCATATTTCTTCAGTCTCGTAATGGCATTTCTTTAGCGTGTTTTACTGTTTTATATTTGATAATATTATAGAACAAACATTTATGAAGATTACAGTATATCATATATACTGAAAACCAGTCTATATGATGCGTAATATTATATATATATATATATATATATATATATATATGAATCCAAGCGGCCCTCCGACTTCAGGGCAAGTTCAGGTCCATGTGCAACAGGCCGATATTCCGTGCGCAGTCCAGGTATACAGTGGTCTATGATATATGTAGAGGATAGCAGAGCTGGGCACGTTCCTGGATTTGGGGTAGTCCGTACCTGTACTTCCGTACTTCGGGACGCGGGTCGTCCGTACCTGTACTTCCGTACCTTATTTTACTTTGTTCTGTCCGTACCCGTACCTCCGTACCTCCGTACCTCCGTACCTGTACCCTATAACTATTAAAACGCGCCTGAAAAAATATAGTCAGTACCTCAAAAATAAAACAAAATACAAGGCTATAATACATCAGAGCTTCATAAATATATATAGCAATATATATTTACCATCAAATAATCATCAAATCAATTAAAATAAAATTTGTCTCCAGTCTTCACAGTTCACAAATGAGTGAAATGACTAATTAGTTTAAATCACAAGTTTATTCTAGAGTGTATAACTCCTACTCCACTTCCTTCTCCTCCTTGTACTGCTGCTACACCTCCTTGTAGCCTAGGAGCCTCTTGCTCGCCCCATCAAAGGCCGTCCTGACGCACTGAAGAATGGCACTGTGCATCTGAAAACAAGAAAATATAAATAAAATATTAATTATTTAAAAATTGATGGTATTTCGCGACTTTGTATGCTAGGCACTGTAGGCAACTAGGCATTATGCACTTATTCAGATAATTTAATTTTTACTTACTTTTTCATAATGCTTCTTCAGGTTCACCTTGCTCCTGGTGGTGTAGGTGTAAGTGGCAGCCTTACCCTTAGACAGGCAGGTTTTCTGCTGACACCTAGCCCTCCCAGTGTGCACAGACTTCCCCTCCAGTGTGTCATTCTCTGTCCTGACATATGAGTCAAAGACAAAGAACCTGCAATTTTTTTAAGTTTTAATTGACACGATGCGATAGGCGATAAGAACATTAACTTATTAAGATCATAAGATGTCAACTTAAAAATATTAAATTAGTAAAATACTGCAATAGAACAGTTAGATTTGTCTTACTTCTCAAGGTGCCACAGCATAGCCTTTAGCTGTCTGGTGCCCTCCTGCCTCTTCCTCTGACCCTCCTGCTCAGTCCCACTCTCCTCTATGTCCTGGGTGAAAAAGCTGGGAGGAGTCCAGCTCCACGTCAGACAAAGAAATATCTGACGTCCCCTGTGGTGTATGGGTTCTGGACGCAGATGGTGCAGGCGTGCTGGTTCTGTAGCTCACACTACTACAGCTACTATCCCCAGACACACTCCTGCTCCTGTCGCTATCACTTCTTTTCACGTATTTGTCCATGTTTAGTTGTAAACACTAAACAGTAAGCAATAGCAGTGAAACTTTGAAACGCGTTGCCGGGTGATGTGACTGTAAACATAAAACGTTGTTGATCTTGAGCTTGATGCCGCACGTTTGGTGTTTACCAGGCACCACAGATGCACGGATCTCGCCTTAGGAAATGATCAGCTGACAGCTAGTGGCAAATTGCCCGCCAAAACGCGTGAAAGTTATTCTGTGGACTGTTTTTTCGTCTTCGTTTTTTTTTTTTTCATCATAGAAAATATCAGGTACGGAAGTACGGACCCAAAATTTCGCAGGTCCGTACCTGTTACTTCCGTACCTTTGAAAAACTTTCCGTACCTCCGGACTTCCGGACCTAGTTTGGAAGTCCGTAGGTACGGAGGTACGGAGGTATGGACAGAGGTACGGAAGTGCCCAGCTCTGGAGGATAGTGTCTATATACTTGTTATTAAGCAAGTAAATGTTGTGTTTTGACTACTTTTTTTCTTCACCACATGCAGGTGGGAAATCCGAATGGTTGAACAGGGGGAAGGGGGAAACGACAGAACAAAGGTTAGGAACCACTGATCTAACATAAATAAAAGACAGAATTCCCATGGAAATAGGACAATTTAATGAAAAAAGGACAGTCAATTCTCACCACTCATTACTACCACACCCATACCTCACCACTCATTACTCACACATCCATACCTCGATCACCACTCATTACTCACACATCCATACCTCACCACTCATTACTCCCACACCCATACCTCACCACTCATTACTCAAACATCCATACCTCGATCACCACTCATTACTCACACATCCATACCTCACCACTCATTACTCACACATCCATACCTCGATCACCACTCATTACTCACACACGCATACCTCACCACTCATTACTCACACATCCATACCTCACCACTCATTACTCACACATCCATACCTCACCACTCATTACTCACACATCCATACCTCACCACTCATTACTCACACATCCATACCTCACCACTCATTACTCACACATCCATACCTCACCACTCATTACTCCCACACTCATAGCTCACCACTCAGTACTCACACTCATACCTCACCACTCATTACTCCGAGACTCATACCTCACCATTCATTACTCCCACACCCATATCTCACCACTCATAACTCCCACACCCATACCTTACCACTCATTACTACCACACCCATACCTCACCACTCATTACTACCACACTCATACCTCACCACTCATTACTCACACACTCATACATCACCACTCATTACTCACACACTCATACCTCACCACTCATTACTCCCACACTCATACCTCACCACTCATTACTCACACATCCATACCTCACCACTCATTACTCACACATCCATACCTCACCACTCATTACTCACACAGCCATACCTCACCACTCATTACTCCCACATCCATACCTCACCACTCATTAATCACACATCCATACCTCACCACTCATTACTCACACATCCATACCTCACCACTCATTACTCACACATCCATACCTCACCACTCATTACTCCCACACTCATTATTACCACACTCATACCTCACCATTCATTACTCCCACATCCATACCTCACCACTCATTACTCACACAACCATACCTCACCACTCATTACTCCCACACTCATACCACAATCATACCTCACCACTCATTACTCCCACACTCATTATTACCACACTCATACCTCACCACTCATTACTACCACATCCATACCTCACCACTCATTACTCCCATACTCATACCTCACCACTTATTACAACTCACTCACTCACATCACTCGCTTCGAAGACCGTGATTTGATCGTACTATTTCAAAATAACTTTATTGTTTGAAATCATTATGAATGTTTATTAAGTAACTGCATAATATAAAAGACCTAAGTAACAAGTCGCCAAAATATACTACCAACTCGAATGTCGAGTTATGGCTGCATTCAGTATATCAGTGTTCTTATACGTACATGTTTTTTATTACTATATTTTATTAAATCTATTTTTTATTTATTTTATCTATTTATCTATTCATCGGGGACCCTTAAATGCCCGGGGCCTGAGCCTGCAGCCTCATTAACCTCAATGTAAATCCGCCACTGGCCATGGTTCACTGCATGGTCTTGTCCACGCGAGTCGGACTCGCAATCGGCAGTTTCACCCTCCCGGTGCGAGCTTGGAGCTCATAAATACCGATCTTTGGGTAATGCTGGGCCTCACACACCACACCCACCCATCCACTTGCTCAAGAAAGACAGTAATTTATCAGTGAAAAAATCCCCGGTAATGAGTGGGACCGGGGATCGAACTCCGGACGACAGATTGGTGCCTGACGCTGTAACCCACCGAGCTGTCCAGGTGTGTGTGTGTGTGTGTGTGTGTGTGTGTGTGTGTGTGTGTGTGTGTGTGTGTGTGTGTGTGTGTGTGTGTGTGTGTGTATTTTATTTTCATCATAAAGGATTGGCCATGTGCAATTTTTTTTTTTTTTAGTTTATTTATGTAATCATGATAAATGCTTGGGGGTCGATATTCGAACTGGATTTCCAGAAGGGGTCTGGTGTGTGTGTGTAGAGAGAGAGAGAGAGAGAGAGGGGAGAGAGAGAGAGAGGAGAGAGAGAGAGAGAGAGAGAGAGAGAGAGAGAGAGAGAGAGAGAGAGGGGAGAGAGAGAGAGAGAGAGAGAGAGAGAGAGAGAGAGAGAGAGGAGAGAGAGGAGAGAGAGAGAAGAGAGAGAGAGAGAGAGAGAGTGTGTGTGTGTGTGTGTGTGGGGGGGGGGTGTCCCACTGGCGCAGTGGGACACTCCCAGGGGGGGGAAGGGGGGTAGGGTATTCTTCCGCGCTAATCTCCAATGAGGCGGTGTCAGGAGGAGGGTGTAGACAACTTTACATGTATATTTCTCCCATTCAAAGTCTTTGATAGTTCAAGTTATTGCTGGAAGCTCATATATATATATGTTCGTGGCTCCCATATGTCTGTCTCGAGCAAGGATGAAATAGAGGAGGAAAGGATGGAATGAGAGAAGGAGAGAATTAAGGAGAGGGAGGTGAAGGTGTCTTCAAGACACCTAGGGCCGTACTATTGCGATCGCCTTGTGTCGCTTGCGATGCTGCGCCAGGTCAAGTCTCGAAGGGGGCGGAGTCAGGAGAAGGGTGTTGACAACTTTACAAGTATATTTCTCCCATTGAAAGCCTTTGATAGTTCAAGTTATTGCTGGTATTTAATCCCTGAATGCAGAAACATGATTAAAAGCTTATTAAATGATATATTGGGTACTGTAATATCAAGATCAAGAACTAGAACTGTCGCCGACAATTGGAACTCCCGCCGATGTGAAAAATTGGAACAGTCGCCGATATCGGCGACAGTTCCTATCGGCGACAGTTCCAGGTACCGCAGAGACGACAGCTCGACGGCTACTGATGCGCATCAAGTTGTAGAAATGCCCCATTTGAAACGCTAGACTTGCCCCGAGCATGGGCTTCGTTTGGATGGGGGACAGACTCTTCATAGTCTTCCATAGAAGACAGTTCCATAAACCCTTTACTCTTCATTTTCATCTATTTCAAATGGAACTGTCGCCGAGAATTTCCGCGTCAGCGAGCGTTCCACCGTCGGCGACAGTTCTCGTTTGGTGCTTCGGCGACAGTTCCTATCGGCGACAGTTCCATAAACCATTACCATCATCACCGCCCACCACCATCACCATCACTATATATACGAGGTTTGACGATGGAGAAACTGAAAGTAAGGAATTAAAAGTTTACGAAAAGACTACATAAGGACTAAATACAGAGAAAACACGGATGACAATAAGAAAAAGTTATAGATGAAATATGAATGGTTAGGTATACAGATAATTGAGAAAATCTGGCAACTCTTGGGATGAATTTGAGTCTTGCGGCTTACAGATGTTATTCACCTTAATTTATGTGTTAAGGACGACTAGTATCACTCCTAAAGAGCCATACTATGGATCATATTATACTGTCATTCACACACACCGTATATAGGTAATGGAGTAGGCATATAGCATGGTCAGGGACGGATTTATGGTGTGCGGGGCCCTAGGCCGGTGGGAATGCGGGGCCCTGAATGTAATGTGGGGTAAAATTCTAGAGTTCCTTCCCGCCCTTACTAGTGGGTTTTTTTTCTCCAGTACTTCACAGATCCCTTCAGATACCTCTAAAACGTAATTATAAAGTGGGTGAGAGATGCCCCCTTCAACACCCCCTCCCCCCTACATTACCCCTGCCCTGGAACCCCCAAAATAAAATTACAACCCTAACCTCACTACAACCTAACCAATAACCTTCTAACGAGATCTAGGGGCGGGAATGGACTACAATTTTACCAGGTTAGGTTAGATTATATTGAGGTCAGGATAGTAATTTATTTTTCATGTTTTATTCTCTCCCTCACTTTATTATTAAGTTTTAGAGGTATCTGAAGGCATTTGTGAAGATCTGGAGAAAATAAAACCACTAATAAGGGCGGGAAAGGACTCTAAAATTTTACCAAATGTGGTTTAGATTTCATATTAGTTTAATTGAAACTTTTACCACCCATAGTTTACATAATATTGGTACTAATTGGTACTAATTTTATGGTACATGCAATGTAACAGTGTTCGAGCAAATAAGAAAGGTCCAGCATTCAGATTTTCATTAGAAAACGTATTTTTTCCTCTCGGGTGCGGGGCCCTTGCGGGCGCCATGGTCTACTCGGCCCCCCCCTAAATCCGCCACTGAGCATGGTATTTCATAGGCCAGTGTTGCGAGGGACTAGTTCTCGAGCATACAACCTTAGCCGTGTTTTTGTCGTCCAAGCACCGTCTTGGTACGAAGACCGTTTTTTGAAGCGATTAGTTTCTGCGACAAAAACACAACTAGCTTGGTAGGAACCGAAATAATAATCAACGCAAAACATTGCAAACAATATCACAAAGTAGTATAACACACATTGCAGCAAGTGTTATCACTTTGAGGTGAATACTGAAGGTATATTATGAAGGTTATGATAAACAATAACAACACGGCGCCGAAAGGGTAGCCTGTTGTCAAAAACACCGAAAATATAGCCAGGATGGGGCCTGTGTTTCTCTTGCCAATATATTTACCTTATGTGTTATGTGTGGTGACGATGAGTGTCAATATACATCCAGTCCAGTCTCTTCAGATATATTATATATGATAAACAACATCCCGCTTCACCGAAAAGGTAGCCGAGAACGTCTGAGTTATTTTAATCCACAAATTCACCTCTCTTGATATATGTGATGACCATGAGTGTCATTATTGTTACTGTCCTGCCTGATATGGTCTGTGTGCGACTTTAGGCATGCAGATTTATCTATTATATACGTTGTACAAGGATCTGTGACAATTTTTTTCTGGTGAGTTTTGATGTGTTTTGAATTAATCTGCTAACAGTTTCTGTAGCAATCCCTTTTTTTGGGAGGGGTAAAGGTTAGGTTAGGTTAGATTAGGTATAGCTTATGTTTGGTAGAGGTTATGTTAGGTAAAGGTTTGGTTATGTTAGGTAAAGGTTAGGTTAGGTATAGGTTCGGTTATGTTGAATTTAGTTTTTCAATCATTTTTTGTCGCAAATCACTTTAAAAGAAATGATTTGCGACAGAAACGGTTAGAAGATTGATTCAAAACACATCAAAACTCATCAGAAAAATATAGTTTCGTCCACCAAAGTGAATTCGGTGTCAAACTGGAAATTTAGCAAAGTTTTTTGGATAATAGGGACTAAGGTAATATTTTTTGGGGTATATGCCGAGTAGGAGCCACTTGCAAGAAACACTATGTAAAGATTTATTAGCATATTTAATTAAAAAAGATAATTCTGAGAGTATTAAAGATAACGTGTATGATTCCATAAAGCACTATCATTATAAAACTAATAACCCAAAGGAAATTAAACCTAACCTGGACTCCCAACAACGTTAACTAACCAATTTATTTGACCTAATTCCTACTAACCAGAGAGTAAGGTTTTTCAAAAACTAATAATTTGCGATACAAATACTATAGAGTAGACTGCAACATATTTGATCATGAATAAGAATGTAAAGCTCAAAATATTTTAAGTGATTATGGGCAAATGCTTCAAAAAACTCTATTTATTTTTCATGGTAAAAATGGACGAGGACTGTGCGATAATTTTTTGAGACACTGACTAGTTTTTCCTTGCCTAAAATAAGTTTTTTCTTCTTCAGATGGATGGATTTTTATTTCTCGGAAACCCAATACATTTTTCTTTTTTTTCATCACCAAATCCTAAGGTCACCCTTTCCATTGATAACAACGTACGTCCATCAGAAAAAGCACTTAAGCTTTGTCAGGAAATAATAGTCAGTGTCTCAGAAACCAGAGAAGTGACAGAATTGTACGAAAATAAGTGCGCCCCGCCCCGCCCGGCATTCGCCAGCCCACCCGCCAGTTGCAGAGTGGTCCGCTTGCCTTGCCCTGCTGCCTGCTGGGAGGATTATTACCCGAACCGAACCGAACCGAACCTCATAACGGGGGGGGGGAGGGGTTCAGCCCCCTTCGACCCCCCCGGCGAAATTATGAACCTAACCGAACCTTAATCTAACCTCCTAAAGGGTTGGGGGGCCTCTGAAAGGGGAGTGTGTGTCTGTATGCGTATGAACCAACTTTATTATTTCTACAATATCTATATAAGTTTTGAAGGTTACGCGGAAGTGGATTAATAATGTACAACATACTGAGCAAAAAATAATATAGAAAATGTAAGTGGTAACGGCGGTAGGGACCGCGCAGTTCTCGTCCATAATAACCAAATTTTCCCCGAGTATTGGAAAAGTGTAGCAATACACATAACAGACAGCGGCTTCTCATCAGTTATAACGCCATATCTCTTCATCTAACTGTTATAAGTCGTTACGTTACTTCTTCATCTACAACCATTTGTCATTACTACTTTTACACATTATGATGTTTTTCATGTCAAATGAGCCTTTCTTAACTTCAGCCACTCGACAAATTCTCTTCTAATGTCCTTTCTTTTCTGTTGTTTCCACGGGATCATACTCTCCAAGACACCTCAGAGGGTGTCTTCGATACGCTTGGTTTGATAGTCCTGATGGTTATGATGATAGGCATGGTTTTCCCCGCATCTGTACGGCATCACAACAAAGCCACGCGGCGCCGAAACTCCCGTTTTCTAATGCTTGTTCTCTAATCCCGTCTTCGTATCAAGCCCGCGCTCAAAAACTGCAAATCTTGGATTGGTCTTCGTAATCCAAGACGGTGCTTGGACGACAAAAACACGGCTTAAGGCGTTTTCTGCGGGGGAGCAAGAAAAATTTCTCTTGCAAGAGAAAAAATTTCGCATGCTCAAATTTCGCTTGCTGTACAATCATCCAGGGAAGATGATTGCCCGACCCGCAAGACATTTCTTGCGGGAGCAAGCGAGAAGTGAGTGAAGTGCGTCAGCGTTCGGCTGACGTGGCGATGCTTTCTGCTTTAATAAAAGAATGACAACAGTGTACTTTCGACAAAATAAATTACACTTTCATATTTCAATGTTTTATCATAAAAGTTTGAATCAAATAAGGGAGGTTGCGGCGTGTAATTAAGGAAAATATAATCGTCACAGCTGTATATATTGCTTTATATGCATTCGAACAGCTGGAGGTAAACACTGGCATGTGTGACTTGTCAACAAAGCCGTGTTGACCGAAAATTAACAACTTCACACACCTCACTCTTACCCGATTTGCTGACAATACCAATGGATATTAAGAAACACTGAGACTACTATCGGCTTCCTGAGGAAATTTTGCATCGCATTAGTATACATTTATAATTAATGTAAGTACAAGTATTCGAAAACAAGGGTTAAAGTAATCGTCCAGACCATTACATCATTCCTGATTTAATGCAATCAAATCATAGCCATTAACGAGTATATCAACAATACGTCGTCAATTTTTGCATCCAGTCAGCCGTTTTTAAATAATCCGCAATCAAAATCTGCAAATTCCCGAGTTCTCAAAACACCCCTCACGACAAGCAGACGATGCGTCACGGGTCGGTGACGTAGCAAAAGGCAAGCGCTCTCCCCGCCCGCAGATTCAGAACGTAAACACAGGAGATAAATTTAGTACTTGAAGATTTTTGGGTGTTTCTGATAGATTTTTTTTGCGATATGCCAAATGCACGCATCCTTTATGGGTGCAGCAAGACAGCTGTGCCTTTCGAGAAAAATTTACAAGCGTTTCCGACTGATACGACAACGTTAAATGTGTTGAAAAGATTAGTGCGGCGGACTGGAACGGGAAGTCGAAATTGGCAAGGATTTGTAGTGATACACTCCCCACACACACACACACACCACACATACACACACACACACACACACACACACACACACACACACGCACACACACACACACCACACACACTCACACACACACACACTGGTCACCACCCTATGCGGCCGCCGTCCCCATATGCGGCCGCCCGTATGATCCACATAATATAGAGGGCAGTCGCGCGGAGCAAACTATTGTTATACGTATATGTTTATTGTACGTTATGTTTAACATATATAACTATATGTTCAACATAAGGTATGTCATAAGATACTAACCTAACCTCACTATAACCCCTAAAAATTACTAACCTAACCTAGCCTAACCTAACCTCACTATAACCCCCTAAAAGTTCTGAACCTAACTCACTATAAGTCCTACCTAACCTCACTATAACCCCTAAAAGGTTCAAACCCTACACCTACTATAAGTACTAACCAACCTCACTATACCCCTAAAAGTACTAACCTAACCTCACTATAACCCCTAAAGTACTACCTAACCTCACTATAACCCCTACCACAGGCACACACACACACACAGCTCCTGGACTATTAACACCACCACAATCTATCCTGCACCCTACATCACCACCACTACACGGAAGGCAGGCACACACACACCAGGCACCACACACAGCACACACACACTCCTGGACTATTGAACACCACCACAATTTATCACTGCACCCTACATCACCACCACTACATGGAAGGCAGGCACGCACACACAGGCACACACACACAGGCACACACACACACAGCTCCTGGACTATTGAACACCACCACAATCTATCCCTGCACCCTACATCACCACCACTACATGGAAGGCAGGCACAGATAGATAGATAGATAGATAATTTATTGACCACACACACACACACAGGCACACACACACAGGCACCCTAGATGTTTACATTGGAGCCTCTGCGGGCGTCACTGTTCTGACGTCATCAATAACAGTCGTAGCCCTGCTGGAGGGAAGATTTTTTTTTTCGCGCGCTTTTTACAAAAGTCGTGTTTTTACGGAAATAAGGCCTGGAAATCAATAATTTTTGGTGGATTAGGTGTTTTGAATGTGCATTCAACATAATTAGGCGAAAAAGAAATGGGTCTGGACGATTACTTTAAGTAAAACATGGCATAAACATTTTCTCACACTTGTTTGGCTTCATCATCTCATTGCTCGGCTATTTATGATCACATTCAATTTCTAAGCACACTTCCTGAATCTGCACACTTTTCTGACTATAACGGTATAAGATGCGTCCCAGTGTGAAAATATCTAGAGGGTCAAAATAGTCATTTGATCTTTGTTTTGCTTACATCTCAGCCGCCGCGTCGCCATCTCATGGAGCAAGCGACGTTCGAACGTTTTCTGCGAGGATACAGCAAAAGAAAAAGTGACCGCTTGCAAGCGAAATTTCTCTTGCTCCCCCGCAGAAAACGCCTTTAGGGTAGGAGAAATGAATAGGTTTTTAACTCTATATATACCAGACACGTGTATGATATGGTACATGCGTGTTATTAGATTTTTTTTACGTATGATTTAGATATATAGTTAAGTTTTGAATTGTTGATGAGAAGTTATGATGGAAAATGTTGATAAAAACTGAAATTTAATAGGCATTTAATAGGCTGCGTGTGTTTTTACTATAGAAACGGGGATAATATATTATGTGTGTTATTTTTACTTGATATAGGAATTCAAGTAAGGTTTATTTATGGTTATGAAGGGAAATGTGAAGAGGGAAGGACATTTTATCGATGTCAGTAGAAGCAAAGTAGCTAAGATAGAAGAATAAGGTCTTAGCTACTCTGGTAGGAAGATGCTTGTAGCCGAAACGCCGTGTGACAAACACACGCACATTTTGCCACCAGTACGGGCATCTTTAGGTAGCAAAATAAAAAAGATCCCGGAAAATATCGCTCGTGTGTCACGGCCTTTACAAGTCCCGTTTTGTATTCATCAGAAAACTATTGACTAATTGCCTGATTGACTATTGTGGACGTGTGAGTTCTGATTTATATCAAACGAAATTACCGTAGGGCTAAATCCCTTAGAAAATGTATGAATGTTATAGGAAATGATATAATGTGGTCATTGATTATGCCCTTCAACGACAGCGACAGTAAAATCAATGGAACATCTGGTGTTATCAATCACAGTTATTTGTTTCTGAATAACCATGTGCTTGTATACATAAGATAGGTCGGACACATACATAATTACACGTTGAACATAACTGGTTCTCTCGTTGTTGTATACGAAATAAAAATTAACGGAACCTTGCAAGCGGGTAGCTGGAGTAGCGCGGCCACGATGCTGCGCGGTCTTGACTTCACAGCGCCGCTGGTTTTCAATGCAATTATATCGAGAAGCAGGACGGATTTCTTCAAAGCTCTTTAGGAAGCATGTTATCCTTTGGTGCTCCACTTGACCATAACAGCCAGCAACGTGTGCTTTCTATCCAACAAGACTGCAGGCTAAAGCCACACAGCCACAAATAGTTCAGGTACCGGCGGGGTTTCACTGAATCAGAGAAATTTCCTTTCTCACTTAAAATGCTAACATTTGTCTCAAAATAGTGAGCGCATTGGGTGTCAGCACTGCTAAGGAAGCTACACGAGTGCGACTCACTGGTATCCAGGCCACAGCAGCCATACTGTGACTCACAACATAATCTTACTTGAAAACCAAGTAGCCAATTATATATCAATGATAAAGGTATATATTTTAAGAAACTGAAGTGTATCCCGAATATTCAGCGACTCAAAATTTTAGTTTACATGATGGAAAAAATCCTTAAAAACATCAGATGTGTAAAACCTCAGTACTATGTACAGTGAATTCCTTTCATCATGAATACATTGCTTTTCACCTCGAGGATGAGGCGACCGCTGGGGAAGCGACAAGCAGTGAGGTTATGAGGCTTAAATATGAGGCTTTTATAAAATGAGGCTTTATGTATGGTTCATAAGTGTTTACACACACACACACACACACACACACACACACACACACACACACACACACACACACACACACACACACACACAGAGGGAGCTCCGTAGTGTAAGGGTTAGCACGCTCGGCTCACAACCGAGAAGTCCTGGGTTCGATCCCCGGGCGGAGCGAAGACAGACGGGCGGTCTTCTTAAAACCCGAGCCCCTGTCCACCCAGCAGTGAATGGGTACCGGGTGTTAGCCGGGGGTTTGTGACCCGCCTCTTGGGGTGATGGCTTCGGCCAACACTAAGCACTAAGGATGAATGATAAAAATGTTGATATGGAGACGGGGCCATACGAGCGTCGCTCTGGCCCTGTAAAATACAACTAGATGAATGATGAATACACACACACACACACACACACACACACACACACACACACACAAATGACCAGAAAGCAAACAAACAGATATAGAAAAATACATAGATGAAGAAAGAAGAAAAAAATACATATAAACTTCAGAATCCTTACATCGTTTCCCATCCCGCGCATCTTTCTCCTTCCCCTCGCTTGAAAACTGAAAACTCGGTCGGCCTCATTACCTGGCGAGGAACGAGGGAGGGTCGGGGAGGCAGGGCGGAGGGGTAGACGAGTCACCTGGGTGGCATTACCTTGATTGCCGTGATAGGTGTCCCGCGGCCCCACCTCCCTCTCACCTTCAGGGCGGGAACGGCGCACCGAGCTTGATGGGGTGACTGTGGTGGGAGGAGGAGGAGGAGGAGGAGGAGGAGGAAAAAAGTAAAAACCAGAAGATAAAGAAGAAAAACAACAATAACACAAAGAACAAGAACAAGAAAAATAAGACGACGACGAGGAGGAGGGGGGGATACGTACTGAGAGCAGAAAAGAGAAGAAAAACAAAAATCAAGCAAGAAGATAAAATAAGAGGAGAGAAAAGAAAAAAAAACATAAATCTGGGGAGATAAAGAAAAAAGAATATACGAAGAAAAAATGAGAGCAAGAGAAAAAATAATGAAATTAAGTTAGAAGAAAGTAACGACAGAAGAGAATAAAGCTAGCAAGAATAGCAGGGAGAAGACAAGAATAACAGATGAGCCGGAGAACCTTTGGGTGAGGTCCAGCACGTATAGAGATAGATAAACAAAGACGAGTAATTGGTATCAGGCGACCTTGGCTTATCACTAATGGCCGGCAGTATTTGGGCTTCAGGACGGTATCAGGGAGAGGGGAAGGAGGGAGAGTGAGAGGGATTTGGAATAGGAGTAAGAAAGATGTACGAAACTGCAGTAAAATATAAGCGAAAGGTTAGTGAGGGAAGAAAGAAGTGGGTGCAAGAAAAGGAGGGTCAATAATGGGAAAAGGGGTGGAGTGCATTGAGAAAGATATCAGTGTAGTGGAGGAATGTAGGAAGTGGAGGAGGGAGGGAAGGGTGGAGAGAGGGAGGGAATGAGGAAGAAAGAAAGAGCAGTGCGTTGAGGGCGATGGTGTGAAAGGAACATGAGGGATGAGGCGATGAAAAGAGAGCGAAATAAAAATACCAAAGAAATATAGCGCGTCAAACAGTATTCATATTTCAAAACTTTGCGTGAAAAGAAGGGAGATCGTGCATGTAGATAAATTGTGAAAATATGTTGAGTGGAAAACATATAAAGATGATCCAGTAAGCAATCAAGAGTGTATGTGGGGTGGCGGTGGCCTAGTGGTTAGCGTCTGGAAGTGGCAAGCTCGGTGTATCGGGTTGGAATTCTGCCAGGTGCCAAAATTTTCAGGCAATCGTCGAGTGGACGGACAAAAACTGAACTGAACTATGGCAGCCATTGCAAAACTCGTGCAGCACATGTTGATGACATGATAAAATCGGATGAAACAATACAAGTGAGGCAGAGGAAAGGCCGCGACAGTGGAATATTTTCCTGTATCGAATCCTCACACTCAGACAAAAGTGAAAATAAATAGTTAAATAAATGAAAAATTAGTAAACAATACCAAGACACAAAGAAATGCAGCACAGCTAAAATTTAACATAAAACATATTGAAAGAAAACACTAAACAGTAAGAATTCAGATGGGAACAAAACCACATCAGACCGAGAGAAAAACAGAAACAAATAGACAGAAAAAATGCAGACAAAACTAAAACTCTCTTGTAACATTACGTCAAACAAGAAAAAAAGAACAAAAAGGCGAAAAAAAGAAAACCAGCATGAATTGAAAAAAATACAAGAAAAAAAAGTGAGTCAAGAATATGGAAAGAAACAATTTTATTGGTGAAAAAAAGGAAAGGAATATAAATCACACAAAACGCACGCCCTCTACGTAGGCCTTTACAAACATTAACTAAATGACCCTACTCCATCATAGTCCCGAGACAACAGAGCCACTCAAAAAGGCTTCCCCGCATGGATGTCAGGAGGGGCTGATGTAAGGCGGCGAGGTAATAAAACTTAATTAAGGGGAACACGAAATTAATCAACGTCACGCTGTAATTATCTGTCGCTGTTGAGTTTTGAAGGCGAGGGAGGAAAGGGGAAAGGAGGAGAATAATGAAGGGAAGGTGGAGAATAAAGAGAAGATGTGATGATGATATGAATGACGCGAGACGAAGGAGAGGAAAGGCGAGACGGGAAAAAATAAAAAAGTAAG
>JACEEZ010016696.1:365000-367500 GCA_016584305.1 Chionoecetes opilio
TTGGCACGATCTCTTATCAGCCACCCATATCAACATGCTTAGCGGCAAAAAACACTTGGTTCTTGTAATTGAGAGGAAAGATGGAAGGATAACGTAGAGTTCCATTCTGCCATCTTAATGATCTGAATGATTAGTTTGGATACAAAGACTCATAAGGGAAGTATAGATAATTAAGATGCCGTTCACCTACACACGGCTAAAGTAAAGAATATGGTGGAATCAACTGCTGGGTTTTGTTTGCTGGAGGGAAGGAAAGTACTGGTTTGCGTGTGAGAAGTATGTATAGTGTACTCGTTGTTGTAGGTAGTATATGTGCAGGTCCTAAATCTATTTATTATATAGTAATGAAATAGTTTCTCTGGGAGTCTCTATGCACTTGATATCCCCGCACCAGTGACCAAGTGCCGCCACAACCCCGATGATGGATGGGCTCTTGGCTAACCAAAGTCATAAATGTGTGTGTGTGTGTGTGTGTGTGTGTGTGTGTGTGTGTGTGTGTGTGTGTGTGTGTGTGTGTGTGTGTGTGTGTGTGTGTGTGTGTGTGTGTGTGTGTGTGTGTGTGTGTGTGTGTGTGTGTGTGTGTGTGTGTGTGTGTGTGTGTGTGTGTGTGTGTGTGTGTGTGTGTGTGTGTGTGTGTGTGTGTGTATTCACCCACGGTCTTGTCCACGCGATATGGATTCGCGATCCCCAGTTTTACCCTCCTGGAAAGAGCTTGGAGCTTGTTGTGACCGATCTTTGGGCTATGCTGGGACCTCGTACACCATACACACCCAATCCCCTTGCTCAAGTGGGACAGTAACTCCTCGCATCAGGTGACAAACACAGAACTTTACCACTCTACCACGCAAGCAGTGTGTGTATGTATGTGTATGTGTGTGTGTGTGTGTGTGTGTGTGTGTGTGTGTGTGTGTGTGTGTGTGTGTGTGTGTGTGTGTGTGTGTGTGTTGTGTGTGTGTGTGTGTGTTATTCACCCATGGTCTTGTCCACGCGAGCCGGCTCGCGATCGCCAGTTTTCACCCTCTCAGTGCGAGCTTGGAGCTCATTATTACCGATATTTGGGCAATGCTGGGACCTCACACACCACACACCCCCATCCCCTTGCTCAAGGGGGACAGTAACCGCCCGAATTTGTCAGTGAAAAATCCCCGGGAGCGCGAGGATTCGAACCGCCTACCCACAGAATGGGAGCCCGGCACGCTGTCACCTGACCATCGCGCGGTGCTTGTGGGTGTGTGTGTGTGCGTGTGCGCGCGTGTGTATTCATCTAGTTGTATTTTACAGGGCCAGAGCAATGCTCGTGTGGCCCCGTCTCCATATCAACATTTTTATCATTCATCCTTAGTGCTTTGTGTTGGCCGAAGCCAGCACCCCGGAGAGCAGGTCACAAACCCCGGCTAACACCCGGTACCCATTCACTGCTGGGTGGACAGGGGCACGGGTTTTAAGGAAACAACCCATCTGTTCCCGCTCCGCCCGGGGATCGAACCCGGGACTTCTCGGTTGTGAACCGAGCGTGCTTCCCCTACACCACGGAGTACCGTGTGTGTGTGTGTGTGTGTGTGTGTGTGTGTGTGTGTGTGTGTGTGTGTGTGTGTGTGTGTGTGTGTGTGTGTGTGTGTGTGTGTGTGTGTGTGTGTGTGTGTGTGTGTGTGTGTGAAGGATAAATGGTAGACGGAGGAAACTTGACCGAGTAGATGATTATACCAAAGGTTAATGTACAAATATAAATGTAACAAAATAGAATATCCTAAAATGTTCAAGATGTAGGGGTGGAGAAAGAAAGAAGCAGGAATTGGGCTGGAAGAAATATTAATTACCCATTCCTGCATTCCACTAACCTACAGTTGTTCTCATGCTTCAGTCAGTGGTGGAATGCAGGAATGGGTAATATATATTTCATCCATCCCAATTCTTGTTTCTGTCCTTTATATCCCTATATCTTTAACATTTTAGAATATTATTTTGTTTGGTTCTTGTTTTTTGTAATTCTTTTCACATTTATATATGCCTGATTTGAAATCTGGCAGATCTGCTGCGTAGACTTATTCGTTCAGTCGGCTAGCTCGGTTTCAAGCTTAGTAGTGAGCTGCGATCCCTTACATCATTCATATGAAATTTAAAAAAAGTTTTTTTAAACTCTTCAGGATACGAGCAGTATTCTGAAGATGAATAATTCTTGGCCGTGTCGTGGTTCGAGAGCTACAGGGAGGGACTGGAGAAGAAAGAAGAAAGATATACAACGATTTTCGATTTTTTCGATTGGCGTTTTCTCAGCTTCAAAAAATTTGAGCTGAAATCAGAGGGCAACTTTGTACTTAGCACAGATAGGAATATTTGCACATATTCTTTTTGCATGGGTTGTATCTTTGCTTTAGGTGCTTGCTGTCGTACTTTATGTAAAAGTACCAACGTTTCAACCACCCCCATCCCTACAAAGGAATTTGTCGCAATCCCAGATATACATATATGTACGTTTTCATATATTGATTCATTTATCCGT
>JACEEZ010016696.1:372500-380000 GCA_016584305.1 Chionoecetes opilio
CACCCCGCCCCACTCCACCTCATAAAGCAGTTATGGCACAAGAATATAGCTGGTGTGGGTGTGTATGTGTATGTGTATGTGCGTGTGCGTGTGCGTGTGTGTGTGTATTTTTTTTTTTTTTTTTTTTTTTTTTTTTTTTTTTTTTTTTTTTACGTTGTAGCCTATAGCGCCTGTAGGCATATGGAGAGTCTTGATGTTGGTTGAACTCGCCCGTTGGTGGCGCAGGCTGGATTTTTATAGTGACACCTGTGGTCTCCGGTGAAGATCTCATTTTCTATGATGTTCTTGATCTCCATGTTAGGCGCATGCAGCCCCTAGAGTCCACCGTCACACTCGCAATCGGCAGACAGGTATACGCTGCATGTGGATTGCTTCGGTCACTCGACGATGGCTTTGACAGTTGCTCCTTGGTGAAACTTGAACTCGGGACCTTCTGCTCCCCTACCAGGCTCTTGAAAGAGTTGCCCCCAGCAGGATTCGAACTCGAGACATTGAGTTCAGCACTCCAAGACGCTAACCATTTGGCCACCGCCTCCCCCTTATGTGTGTGTGTGTGTGTGTGGTGTGTGGTGTGTGTGTGGTGTGTGTGTGTGTGTGTGTGTGTGTGTGTGTGGTGTATGTATGTATGTATGTATGTATGTATGGTGTGTATGTGTGTTGTGTGTGTGTGTGTGTGTGTGTGTGTGTGCGTGTGTGTGCTGTGTGTGTGTGTGTGTGTGTGTGTGTGTGTGTGTGTGTGTGTGTGTGTGTGTGTGTATGTGTGTGTGTGTGTGTGTGTGTGTGTGTGTGTGTGTGTGTGTGTGTGTCATTCACTTTTCATTCATTCACCCATGGTCTTGTCCCCGCGAGCTAGCTCGCGATCGCCAGTTTCACCCTCTCAGTGCGAGCTTGGAGCTCATGTGTGTGTGTGTGTGTGGTGTGTGTGTGTGTGTGTGTGTGTGTGTGTGTGTGTGTGTGTGTGTGTGTGTGTGGTGTGTGTGTGTGTGTGTGTGTGTTGTGTGTGTGTGTGTGTGTGTGTGGTGTGTGTGTGTGTGTGTGTGTGTGTGTGGTGTGTGTGTGTGTGTGTGTGTGTGTGTGTGTGTGTGTGTGTGTGGTGTGTGTTGTGTGTGTGTGTGTGTGTGTGTGTGTGTGTGTGTGTGTGTGGTGTGTGTGTGTGTGTGTGTGTGTGTGTGTGTGTGTGTGTGTGTGTGTGTGTGTGTGTGGTGTGTGTGTGGTGTGTGTGTGTGTGGTGTGTGTGTGTGTGTGTGTGTGTGTGTGTGTGTGTGTGTGTGTGTGTGTGTGTGTGTGTGTGTGTGTGTGGTGTGTGTGTGTGTGTGTGTGTGTGTGTGTGTGTGTGTGTGTGTGTGTGTGTTTGCGCACGTTCGTCAAATCAATTATCCTGGAGACCAGCTTCACCTATTTCAATGGGACAAACATCAATGTATCAATCAACGTATTTTCTGGTTATAGCTAGAAAAGCACAAACAAGCAGTGTTGTAACTCCCTATATCCCCCTTGAAACCTTAGGAGAACTTTTATTGGTTCCCTTATAAAGCAGGACTGCATCGCCCCTCCCTGCACCCTATACGTCCTCCCTGCACCCCACGACCCCCTCCCTGCATCCTACGACCCCCTCTCTACACCCCACACACACACACACAATGCCTATCACCTGTCACCACGAGCAATCAATGGTAGGCAGTCTTTAAACTCAATGCTGTGCTGTCGTCAGTTTTTTTTTTTTTACTAAATTGATTATTTGGATCAGATTTTATGTTCTCTAAGGAATTGTATGGCTATTTAATTACATTTTTCTTGCATTTTTTTAATATAAATTTACTGTTTAGTTTGTGATAAGAAGAAAAAAACTCAAGAGAGATTACGCGAGATGTACGTATGTGAACTCTGATAGCAGGTTTTTCTCTCGTCTATTAAAGGAAAACATAAAATCTAGAACTAGAGTGACCAGCATCCTGACGCCCATCACCAAAATGAAAATGAAAACTCACAATGTAAAATGAAGAAAACGTTAATTTAAACTCTGGTACAACAATTCTTAATACTACACCTACTACTATCACCACCACAATAACAACTACCTACTACTACTACTAGAAACACAACTACTACCACCACTACTACCACTACCACTACTTTCATCTCTACCACTACTACTACTACTACTACTCTAACGGTCTAACCACCACTACCACCACTACTATTTCTACTACTACGACCATCACCACTACTACAACTACTACTACCACAACAACAACTACTCACCACTTGATATCGTCGTCGTCGACCCTCATCAGCACATATCCAACCTTCACCAACACCCATCATCTTAGTGCTCCCTATCACCCCCCCCATCACCCTCTACCTCTTCAGCGTCACCCAACAATACTGTCATGTTAATTTATGGCAGCATAAGGTTTGTAAGTGATTGTTTTGCGTTAATACCAAAGTTTAAAAGCCAGGTTATGGCTATGGTTATGTTCTGATGAACAATTCGATAGTCATAATAATATTAGTTTTAGTAGTTGGAGCAGTAGTAATAACAGAAACCAGAATGATGATAATTATGAAGAAAAAAAGATAATAATAATGATAATAATGCTGATGCCAATAATAATCATGGTAATTATGATGATAGCAATGATAATAATGATGCTGATGATGATAATAATAACAATAATAATAGTAATAATAATAATGATAATATAATAACAATAATAATGATAATAAAAAAAATATGATAATAGCAAAAACAATAACGATAATAATGATAATGATAACAATGATAATAATAGTATTAATAATAATCATTACAATAACAATAATAATAATTATATTAATAACACGAAATTATGATAATGATGACAGTAACATTGACCAGGATAAAGAATAAGAGTAATAACAATAACGGTAATGATAATAATATTGATAACACCCTAACACCATCACCATCACCATCACAACCATCACCACAACCATCACCACAACCACAACAACAACAACAACAACTATAACAACAACAACACTCAGGCCACTCACAGGAAAAACACTGTCCTCCGCCGCAAGCAGGGCGGAGGACACTTTGATAAATGAAGGGAGGAGGGAAAAAAGGGGAAATGAAAGAGTGAGAAAAACAAAAAGCCATTCTGAAAGCAAACTCGCGACAGAGACTAATGGAGGAGGTGATGAGTTTTGGTGGTGGTGGTGATGGTTGGAAATTGTGATGGGAGAGAAGCACGAAAACTTAGCAAGGGAGAGAAAGAGTTGGGCACACATTGTAGAATAAGACGGGAGAAAGGGTTGGGAGGGTAGTAGGAAAGGAGGAAAGGTTGGGAGGGTAGGAAGGAGGAAAGGTTAGGGAGGTAGGAGGAAAGAAGGAGGGTTGAGAGGGTTGGGGAGATAGGAGGAAAAGAGGAAGGTTGGGAGGGTTGAGGGGGTAGGAGGAAAGAAGGAGGGTTGGGAGGGTAGGAAAGGAGGAAAGGTTGGGAGGGTAGGAAGGAGGGAGGAAGAACGAGTCAATTTAGAACTTCGATGAGACTGTTCCATATACTGTTCTCCACGATTCGGCCACGTAGAATGTTCCACGCAGCACAGACCACCAAGACCAGTATACAAGAGAACCACACATGTTTGCATACAATAAATATAAAAAAGATTCCCCCACCAGGCAGTAAGCTTCAGAAAGTCTAGTCCATCCAGCCAGTCAGGTCCACGCAAATCTATTGAGTATTTTTCGAACACTTAATTGTATTTTTTTTGTGTGTGACTGCATTAGACGCGTGGCTGTGAGGCAGACGACGTGAGTGACGGCTGTTTCTAATGAGGTATTTGCAGAACATAGAAGTTAATCAGCTTTTCATAATTTATCCGTTCACCTGGAAAATACTTCGATAATGTGATTCAACCAAAGAACACATGATCATACACATTTCCTTCATATACAAAAGGGATATTATCGAATTTTCTGACTAGCTATATGAGTACATACATCGTGCAGGTTTCAGAAACACGATTGAGTGTGGGAAAATACATACGATTTCGGGTTTTGAATGAGAAAAAACTACCGTGTGGAAGCATCAGTGTGTCATGCTTCTCTAAATGACCTTGTATGCCAAAGAAAATAATTTCATCAGCATACGTGATAAATCATTACAAACTAGATCACAAGGAAAGTATAAAACTGCACTATCTTGCAAAATACCTGCTATCATGTCTGTCAAGCCGTTAGAACAAAATAAGGTGAGCCAAGGCCTAAGTATCACTACTAAGGTCAACGGTCTCATTGATGATTAATGTCTAGGCTGCGCATGAACTTCAGGAACTCTCGTGACGTCACCGGAGAATACTGCTGTGACAGTAAAGTCCACAAAACACATTCAGGTTACATTAGTGTTTATGATCCTTGCACCCTCTGTACTCAGCACCACCGTAACTTTCCACTACATATCCCTCCCGCACTCTTGGGTTAGTGCTTGCTACAATGCACGTTGCGAGTAAAATGTTCCCTTGACAGAGCAACACATGTATACAGCCTCGGTAACTGCGCGTAACTTCCTTCATGTTTGCAGCTTGAGAAGTAAAAGCCTGCACATGAGTGGTGTTGTGGCCTACACAGCGGACGCAGGCTCATGCAGCAGGTCCAAAGCACCTCCTCTCCACCAGACGCAGTGTGCACTTGCTCCAGGCTGTTTCTTATTTCCTACTCGTGGCCAACTCATGATCTCTCAGCTCATATCTCTTTCTTCTATGCGAAGAAAGAGATATGAGCTAAAAAATATTATAACAAATAAAGAAATGAAGTTACAACTTGATAAATATGGGAGGAATGAGCACCGGCTAAGTGACACAGACAGTGTTGAGGCACCTAAAGGATTTTACTAAGCTCGTTACCCAATCAGATAAACAGGCGCAGAGCAGATTGACTTGATTACATCGATCGATGAAATAACGCAGTGATCATCGTTACCATAATTAACATCAATATCAATATTATTACCATTAGCAGCAGCATAATGACTCACGCATACATTGCTACACACCACTCCGCTTCCTTCACCTATGGGTCACGCACGACTCACACTAAGCAGCCTGTAAGCTTCACTCTAAGTGAAGAAGTGAAGTAAACGATACATGTTTTGCAGATTTCACAGATAGCTTTTTTTACACGTTTTCATAAAGTTCTTTCAAATCATAACTTTTTAAAATTCATATCGCAAACATATTATTGGTGTATCATATATTATTAAAAAATGAATACCCGTAAAATAGAAATAATTTTATCCATGGAGACAATTTACTAATGAGTAAATATACCATTTAATTGGTATAACATTGTGACATGATAGATATTGGGAGAAATACTTTCGCGCACAAGTATTACCACATTCTTCCACTTGCTGCCCAAACAATGCAGCTATGACAAGTTTCCCTGCAGGAACACACAGTACGCCTCACCCCGCCCTGACCTCGCTACATGAACACACCTGTATCGTACCTGTGGCAGAGACGAGCGCCGAGTTGAAATGTTGAATGCTAAAATATCCGTAGCTTTCATCCTCGCTTTTAAAAAATCATGTTACCTTTATCGAATAACTTATCAACTTTAAGCATGCATGTAGATAATGTTTCCACTCACACTTTCTTTGATACTTCCTTATAGAAATATCTAATAGATAGGAATAAAGCAAGAATTCGAATGCTTAAATTTGTTCGTATTCGCTTTCCTGAAAAGCCGTAGGTGTAAGAAAAACCTTGGTTTTCTAAGTGAAATGATTTTCATTCAATGACTTTTTTTTCTGAGTGGGGGCCACAGGCTTCCACCAAAGGGAAACAGTGCTTGGTGTTGTTGCTAATTTCTATTTGGGATCACCAAAAAACAAGCCGGTATCAGGAGACACTCGTAAGGTCAGAAGCAGGCGAGCAATACAGATGACACACACAATTTGTATAAGGGTTGTCTTCGCTTACAAACACAGTCAATCAACACACAATATTTGAGGAATACAGAGTTTCGGCTTTTGTTGTCAGTAGAATGAAAATATCTATCTCACCACCGCCACCATTATGATACTACCATCACAACCAACAAACCATAATCACCACCATCACTACAATTACTCCTATCACTCACTACCACTGCTGCTACTACTACTACTACTACTGTTACTACTACTATTACTACTACTACTACTACTACTACTACTACTACTGCTACTACTACTACTACTACTACTACTCTTACTACTACTATTACTACTACTACAACTATCACTACTACTACCACCACCTACTACTACTACTACTACTACTACTACTACTACTACTACTACTACTACTACTACTACTGCTACTACTACTACTACTACTACTACTACTCTTACTACTACTATTACTACTACTACAACTATCACTACTACTACCACCACCTGTTGTGTCTTTACTTCAGGGTGTTTAACCAATTACGGAGAGAGGGGGAAACAAAACTACAATGTGAGGAAAGGGAGAAGGGGGAGGGAGAGGCAGGCGAGAGAGGAATAGAGATGTATTTTCCCTCAGGTACCCAACACCAATTATTTCCTAGCGGCCTCGAGGTAAGGGTAAGCCTCTCCGCTCCGATAACACTGGTTGACAAAAAAAAAATCGAAGATATGGTTCTGGACTAAATGAAGCTGATTATAGGTAAATCGACCCTGCTGAACTCGAATCTGATGTTCAATTAACTCTATCACGTCCAGTTTTTGAGAATCAGACGCAATTCATGAAAAAAATATGGGTAAAATCAGCAGAAATAGGTTTCACCAATGTTTTCATTTTAAACTCTTAATCTTTTCTTTTCTCAAGCCTATTTAGGGCAGTGCAGTGTTTTTGAGTTAGTGTGGTTTGTGCAGTGAGCAGGGGAGGGTGTGCGCGCTGCGTATTGGCGAGGGGTTAGCAGGCTGTGTAGTACATTTTTACTTACTGATCGTACAGCTATTGACATATGTTTAAACATTTTATTTTTCTTTGCAGATATGATGTGTTTGATTTAGTGGAGTCCTAATTTTAGTTGGTTTACCGTATATAGTACCTTGTACCGGGCTGTGATGGAGCGCCGTAACTGTGTGAATGCATCGGACAGTTTTTGTTACATATGTGGAATTTTTACCCCTGACAGTCTGAAGAAACCTCTTACAAAGAATGTTAAAGCAGCTTATCTGCATTACTTCAAGTGCCGTATAGGTGATCAAGATAAGAAGTGGGCCCCTCACGTAGCATGCAACCCCTGTGTGAACCACTTGAATGAATGGATGCGTGGCAAACGGCCATCAGGCATGGCATTCGGCATCCCAATGGTTTGGCGTTAACAAAAGGATCACAGTACTGACTGCTACTTCTGCCTCACTAACATCAAAGGATATTCAGTAAAAACGCGAGCTAAGATCAGGTATCCTGACGTACCTTCTGCCATCAGGCCTGTGCCACATGGTCCTGATCTCCCAGTTCCAAATGTTCCAATTGCAAGTG
>JACEEZ010016696.1:385000-387500 GCA_016584305.1 Chionoecetes opilio
GGCATTTGGGAGATTACATAATGGACTTTCCACCCCGAAGGATCCGTTAATTAAACTCTTCGTGACTTTATTATTAAAGTCGAAACGAGGGCGGGGCGGAATTAGCCTGAAGGGGCGGATTGGGCGCCTGAGGTAACTAAGAGTGGCGGGTGGAGGTGGGCGGGGAAAAGTTGGGTGGGAAAAAAGTTAGAAGAGTGAGTTTGGAAGAGTAGAGCGAGGGTGGGCTGAGTGGGGATAGGGAAAATAACGGTGCTGGTTGGTAGGTTGTGTAGGAACGATTTGGGAAGAAGATGGACAAGTAAGGACAGTTTGGAAAGAAGAGGAAGAGGGAGGAGAGGAAAAGATTAAGGACAGTTTGAGGAGAAGAGGAAGAGTACGGACGTTAGTAGATAGGTTGGGACGGACCAGTTTTGGGCGGAGAGGAATCCATGGTGACGATAATAGAGTTGGGAATGGAGTGAGTTGTGTGACGGGGAGTGAAGGGAGTGAGTTGTGTGAATGGGAGTGAAGGGAGTGAGTTGTGTGAAGGGGAGTAAAGGGAGTGAGTTGTGTGAATGGGGAGTGACGGGAGTGAGTTGTGTAAAGGGGAGTGAAGGGAGTGAGTTGTGTGAAGGGGAGTGAAGCGAGTGAGTGGTGGGGAATAACTGTGTCTAAGGGGATGAGTACCAAACGTAGAGAAGCCTCACATACCTGCAGTGGCGGAACAAGGGGTGTTAAAAAAGGGGGGCACTCGGGGGCACATGTAAATATGCGGGGGCACCATAGTATATATATATATATATATATATATATATTAGGGTGGTCCAAGAAGAGGGGGTAAAATTTCAAAGTGCACTGGTCCTTTCTCCACACTGCTGCTTTTTTTCATGTTGCATTCCTCTCCTTGTGTGCAAAATTTCATTGCGATACAATGATATTTAGAGGTCGACGCATCATCTCGCTTTCTATCATAGGATTTAACCCGGAAAATATCACATACCCGAATTGGAGCACTTCCCGACATCACAGACCCAAATGGTGTTGATTTCTGAATTCTCCGGGGTTGATAACCCATAGACCACATTTTATCAACTAAAAACTGATATACACTATACAGCTGTCTGAATGCTGTATTTCATTATTTGGTTTTCACAGTAAATTTTAGGGGTAGGCCATACCCTGGTTAGGGTACTTCTAGTAGAGATAGAACAAAATGGTTCGCATTTTTTAACTCAGAAGGGTCGATTTACACATAGAAGTGGTTTCATCGACACTGATTTATTGACAATTCACAAAATATTGCCAAAAAAATAGTTTTTCTATAGGAAAATAGAGAAATTGAAATTTTCTGTCATATTTTGCAGGTTTTAGTAAATAAATGAAATATGAAAGCATTTCTATGTGTAAATCGACCCTTCTGAGTTCAAAAATGCAAACCATTTTGTTCTATCTCTATTAGAAGTACCCTAACCAGGGTATGGCCTACCCCTAATTTACGGTATGAAAACCAAATAATGAAAATCAGCATTCAGACAGCTGTATATCAGTTTTTAGTTGATAAAATGTGTCTATGGGGTTACAAAGCCCCGGAGAATTCAGAAATCAACACCATTTGGGTCTGTGATGTCGGGAAGTGCTCCAATTCGGGTATGTGATATTTTCCGAGTTAAATCCTATGCTAGAAAGCGAGATGATGGGTCGACCTCTAAATTAAGTTTTATCGCCATGAAATTTCATAGGCTTGTAACCTATGGGTAATGGACAAAAAATAACCTTGTGGAGGAATATAAGTAGAAAAATATTTTTGGTGGACCACCCATATATATATATATATAAAATATATATATATATATATAATATATATATATATATATATATATATATATATATATATATATATATATAATATATATATATATATATATATATAATTATTATATATATATATATATTATATATATATATATATATATATTATATATATATATATATATATATATATATTAATAAAAGCGAAAGTGTGTGTCTGTGTGTGTGTGTGTGTGTGTGTGTGTGTGTGTGTGTGTGTGTGTGTGGTATAGGTTCCGCCCCCCGTGGCGGAATCCCATCATATGGCACATTTTTGGAACCGGGTCGAGCAGGGGAAGGTTTTAAGCCCAGTTATGAGATGATCCAATCACTTTCTTATTTTAATTTTTTTAGCAGCCTATTAGCGAGAATTGTGAAAAAAAAGTGGGTTGCTAGAATTGAGGAAACCTTGATGTAGGGTGATGGGTAATGGGTGAGTGAATGGGTGGGGTGATGGGTAATGGGTGTGGGGTGATGGGTGAGTGAATGGGTGGGGGGTGATGGGTTGGGGGTGATGGGTGAGGGAATAGGTGGGGGGTGATGGGTAATGGGTGAGTGAATGGGTGTGTGGTGATGGTAATGGGTGAGTGAATGGGTGGGGGTGATGGGTAATGGGTGAGTGAATGGGTGGGGGTGATGGGTAATGAGTGAGTGAATGGGTTGGGGGTGATGT
>JACEEZ010016696.1:390000-402500 GCA_016584305.1 Chionoecetes opilio
GGCTCGGGTTTTAAGGAAACAGCTCAACTGTTTCCGCTCCGCCCGGGGATCGAACCCGGGACTTCTTGGTTGTGAACCGAGCGTGCTACCCCTACACTACGGAGTACCCCTTTGCTGAAAATTTCACTCTGGTTGATTAAGGGCTTGTTCCTCCTTCTCCTCCACCCTCTGACTTAATTATGCCTGTTATTAAGATCTTTCGTAATGATGTTTTCTTTGCCCTTTCTGGCCTAGATCCTCGGAAGGCTTACGATCCTGACGGAGTCCATCCTATTGTTCTCAAAAACTGTACTTCTGTGCTTGCACCCTGCCTGGTCAAACTTTTCCGTCTTTGTCTATCTACTTCCACCTTTCCTTCTTGCTGGAAGTTTGCTCACATCCAACCTGTTCCTAAGAAGGGTGACCGTTCTAATCCTTCAAACAACCGCCCTATAGCTTTGACCCTTCCTGCCTTTTCAAAAAGTTTTGAATCATATTAAAATAAAAAGGTTCTTAAGCATCTATCTGTGCACAATCTTCTATCTGATCGTTGTATGGTTTCCGTAAAAGGGCGATCTACTGGCGACTTCTAGCTTTCCCCCAACTGAATCTTGGTCATCCTCCTTTAGGGGTTTCGGTGAAACTTTTGCAGTTGCCCTTGACATATCAAAAGCTTTTGATAGAGTCTGGCACAAATCTTTAATTTCCAAACTACACTCATTAGGTTTCTATCCATCTCTCTGTACCTTTATCTTAAAGTAATCGTCCAGACCATTTCATCATTCCTGATTTAATGCAATCAAATCATAGCCATTAACGAGTATATCAACAATACGTCGTCACTTTTTTTATCCAGTCAGCCGTTTTTAAATAATCCGCAATCAAAATCTGCAAAATTCCCCGAGTTTTCAAAACACACTCAAGGTTTGCCCGACGCTCATGCTCAGGTCGGTGGACGCAGCATAGGGAGGCTCATCTTCCGCGCTGATCAGAGAGGTACGTAAACACAGAGATAAATATAGTAATACTACTTTAAGATATTGGGTGTTTTGATGATTTGTTTTGCTATATGCCACATGCATGCATCCTTTATGGGTGCAGCAAGACAGCTTGGCCTTTCGAGAAAAGTTTGCACACGGAAAGGAGTGGGTGTGTAGGAGTGGAGTGGCGGAGTGGCGTTGTGGGATTCACGCCTATAGTGTGTTGGGGCGAACAGTTGTGTTGAGAAACGGTGTGTAGTGAGGGTAGCGATGGACCACCACGACTGTGAGGCTTTGCCTCTTAACAAGACCAAGTAAACCAGTAAAACCAGTTGTGGAGGGGGTGGGCGTGCCCTGTGGGTTGGGGGTGGCTGTCACACTTTCTGCCTTCCCGCCCGCATATTTTCCCAACCCCTTTGCTGTAGTTAATGCTAGTATGTGGTTTCCGAGGAATTACGTTTGACTGTAGCTCCAAACTAACCATAGGATTTTTCTCGAAAGTACCTTCATGTGATTCCCACACACACATTTAACCTTATTTACCAATCCATGTTTTGGAGAAGTGCCAGGTCCTCCTGCTGAACCTCAGGCTCTGCTAACACCTGTTCATCCACCTCGTACTCGGGCTCAAACATATAGGATCCCATGACAATCTGAGGTTCGTTTTCCTCATAGTATACGCGACCAGCGTCATTTCTTTCGGTGTCAGATTGAGCATCGTACTCTAGATCTGTCACAGCGACAGATTCACTGTCTGACACCGAAGTACAATCGCTCATCATAACATTTGCCGACAGGTGTCAGACAGAGTGTCTGCGGGCGTCCCTGTTCTGACGTCATCAATAACAGTCGTAGCCTTGTTGGAGGGAAGATTTTTTTTTTCGAGCGCTTTTTACAAAAGTCGTGTTTTTACGGAAATATGGCCTGGAAATCAATTATTTTTGGTGGATTAGGTGTTTTGAATGCACATTCAATATAATTCGGCAAAAAAAATTTGGGTCTGGACGACTACTTTAAGTTTCCTTTCAAACCGTTCTATTGCAGCTACTGTAGACGGACATTGTTCTTCTACTAAATCTATCAATAGTGGTGTTCCCCAGGGTTTTGTCCTATCACCCACTCTCTTTCTATTATTCATTAATAATCTTCTAAGTCTAACTCAAAGCCCTATCCACTCCTACGCTGATGATTCTACCCTGTACTTTTCAACGTCGTTTATCAGACGTCCAACTCAACAGGAACTAAGTGATTCACGGAGAGATGCCACCGAGTGCCTAACTTCTGATCTTTCTATAATTTCTGATTGGGGCAAAGCAAACCTTGTTTTGTTCAATGCCTCAAAAACCCAATTTCTTCACCTATCTACTCGACAAAACCTACTAGATAACTATCCCCTCTTCTTCAATGACACTCAACTATCTCCTTCTTCTACAATGAACATTCTAGGACAATCCATTACTAAAAATATGAACTGGAAATCTCACATCTCATATCTTGCTAAAACAGCTTCTAAGAAGTTAGGTGTCCTGTGGCGTTTGCGTCCTTTTTTTTCTCCCTCCCAGTTGCTTGCTCTGTACAGGGGCCTTATCCGCCCATGTATGGAGTATGTCTCACATGTTTGGGGAGGATCTACTCATACAGCTCTCTTAAACAGGGTTGAGTCAAAAGATTTTCGTCTCATCAACTCCCCTCCTCTGACTGACTGTCTTCAATCTTTAAATCACCGCGCTCGGTAGCATCTCTCCGTGAATCACTTAGTTCCTGTTGAGTTGGACGTCGACGTTGAAAAATGCAGGGTAGAATCATCAGCGTAGGAGTGGATAGGGCTTTGAATTATACTTAGAAGATCATTAATGAATAATAGAAAGAGAGTGGGTGATAGGACAGAACCCTGGGGAACACCACTATTGATAGATTTAGGAGAAGAACAATGTCCGTCTACAGTACCTGCAATAGAACGGTTTGAATGGAAACTTAAGATGAAGGTACAGAGAGAAGGATAGAAACCGAATGAGGGTAGTTTGGAAATTAAAGATTTGTGCCAGACTCTATTAAAAGCTTTTGATATGTCAAGGGCAACAGCAAAAGTTTTTCACTGAAACCACTAAAGGAGGATGACCAAGATTCAGTTAGGAAAGCAAGAAGATCGCCAGTAGATCGCCCTTTACGAAAACCGTACTGACGATCAGATAGAAGAGTGTGAGCAGATAGTTGCTTAAGAATCTTCTTATTAAGTATAGATTCAAAAACTTTAGAAAGGCAGGAAGTCAAAGCTATAGGAAGGTAGTTTGAAGGATCAGAACGGTCACCTTTCTTAGGAACAGGTTGGATGTGAGCAAACTTCCAGCAAGAAGGAAAGGTGGAAGTAGATAGACAAAGACAGAAAAGTTTGACCAGGCAGGGTGCAAGCACAGAAGCACAGTTTTTGAGAACAATAGGATGGACTCCGTCAGGACCGTAAGCCTTCCGAGGATCTAGGCCAGAAAGGGCAAAGAAAACATACACGAAGGATCTTAATAACAGGCATAATATAGTCAGAGGGTGGAGGAGAAGGAGGAACAAGCCCTTCATCAACCAGAGTGGAATTTTAAGCAAAGGTTTGAGCGAAGAGCTCAGCTTTAGAAGTAGATGAGACAGCTGTGGAGCCATCTGGGTGAAGCATAGGAGGGAAAGATGAAGAAGAAAAATTGTTAGAGATGTTATTTGCTAGATGCCAGAAGTCACGAGAGGAATTTGATTCAGAAAGATTTTGACATTTTCTATGAATGAAAGAGTTTTTGGTAAGTTGAAGTAAAGATTTGCCATGATTACGGGCAGAAATATAAAGGGCAAGAGTTTCAGGAGATGGATGCTTACGGTACCGTTTGTGAGCCACCTCGCTATCTCGGACAGCATGAGAACAAGCAGAGTTAAACCAAGGTTGACGGGCTTTAGGATTAGAAAAAGTGTGTGGAATGTACGCCTCCATGCCAGAGACTATGACCTCATTTATGCGCTCTGCACAAAGAGATGGGTCTTTGACATGGAAGCAGTAATCATTCCATGGAAAATCGGAGTAGTACTTCCTTAGGTCTTCCCACTTAGCTGAGTTGAAGTGCCAGAAGCACCTCCGCGTGGTGGGTCCCGAGGCGGCACCGGAGCGATAGGACAGGTTACAGAAATAAGATTGTGATCGGAGGAACCCAACGGAGAGAATAGTTTCACAGAGTAAGCAGAAGGGTTAGTAGTTAGGAAAAGATCAAGAATGCTGGGCGTGTCTCCTAGGCGGTCAGGAATACGGGTAGGGTGCTGCACCGGCTGCTCTAGGTCTTGAAGGATAGAAAAGTTGTAGGCTTGTTCACCAGGTTGGTCAGTGAAAGAAGATGATAGCCAAAGCTGGTGGTGAACATTGAAGTCCCCAGGAATGGAAATTTCTGCTAAAGGAAAATGAAATGAGATGTGCTCCACTTTTGATGTTAAATAGTCGAAGAATTTTACATAGTCAGAGGAGTTAGGTGAGAGATATACAATCAATCAATCATTGGGGGCATACGCCGGGGGGCGCGTCGCCTCGCCCACCCTACGACGCCACTCCCGGGGGTCACCACGCGCGAGTTCCCATGCAGGCTCCTTTCCCATACCTAGCAGCTCTCGACAAGAAACATCAACTTGCCCCAGCCACGAGCCTTGTGGGCGCCCCTTTGGCCTCCTCCACGCCGGATTGTCTCTTACAGATACAACCCGATGGGAAGGATCGGTTTCAGGGTAGCGTGCCACATGCCCATATAGCCGAAGTTGGCGCTGACGGACTATGCAGCTAATAGGCCTCGATTCAGTCTCACGGTGCAATCGCTGATTTGACACGTAATCATCCCAGCGATACCCCATGATTCTGCGAAGACACTTATTACCAAAGGCATTGATTCGTCTCTTCAAGTCACTATTTAGTGTCCATGTCTCACAACCATAGAGTAAGACAGGGATCACAAGCGACTTGAAGATCCGGATCTTTGTCCTTCTGCACAGGTACCGACAACGCCAAATACTCCCGCTGAGCGAGTCCATAACACCGTGGGCTATGCCAATCCGCCGTAAGACTTCTTGACGTGAACCACCGTCATTATGGACTGCGCTACCAAGGTATGTAAAACTTTCCAAGATCTCAATGTCCTCGCCACACGCATGAACAGACTGTACTGCTTCATCTAGTAAGTCTCCAAACACCTGGACCTTGGTCTTGAGCCAGGAGACCTCAAGTCTCAAAGGCTTTGCCTCCTCGTGCAGCGCCTCAAGAGCCATCACCAGGACCTCCAGCGACTCAGCAAAGATTACTGCATCATCGGCAAAAACAAGTTCAGTGATCTTGGTGTTGCCGACGGATGCTCCACAATCACTTTGATCTACAACCTTGTCCAATACCCAGTCCATACAAGCGTTGAAAAGTGATGGGGCAAGGACGCACCCTTGCCTCACTCCTGTATTCACAGGAAAGAAGCTGGATACACCTGCCCCACACTTCACAGCACTCTCAGTCCCAGAATACAGACCAGTTATCAAACCAATAGTCTTTGCAGGAATCCCTCGAAGTCGCAGAAGATCCCAGAGTGACTCCACGATGCACTGAGTCAAACGCCTTCTTGAGATCAACATAGGCTGCAAGCATCCCCTATCGAAACTCACGTCGGCGTTCCACCAGGACACGAAGCGCTAGGATACGGTCCGTTGTTGACTTACCAGGCGTGAACCCAGACTGCTGAGGTCTCTGATGCTTCACCAGATGACTGCGAATCCGTGTCAGCAATAGATGGGCAGGCACCTTGCCTGGTACGCTGAGCAGTGTAATACCGCGGTAATTGTTGCAGTCCTGACGGTCCCCTTTCCCTTTCCAGATAGGGACGACCAGCCCCCTTTTCCAGTCAAGAGGAATGGTACCTGATTGCCACACGGCAGTCAGGACAGCATGCAACCCGCGGATCATGGCCTCACCCCCAGCTTTGAGGAGCTCCGCTTGAGATATACAGCACAGATAAATTTAGTAAGAGAGTGACATTGAAGTCGAAGCCAGATGGTAGAACATTCGGAAGATTCAAGGCCGTGGGCACAAGAGCAAGTGATGTCATTGCGCACATATACGCAACAGCCAGCTTTGGATTGAAAATGAGAATAGAGACAGTAAGAGGAGACAGAAAAAGGTCTGCTGTTAGTGCTCACAGACAACTGGGTTTCGGTGAGGAAAAGAAGATGAGATTTAGAGGAGGAGAGATGATGTTCAACAGAGAGAAAGTTAGATCTAAGACCGCAAATGTTGCAGAAGTTTAAGGAGAAAAGGCTAGAAGAAGTATCAAGACACCTCGAGTCGTCATCTTGAAGACTGTCCGACCTGGGGATATTTCTGGTCCCTTCCCCAGTTAGAGACTCCGAGGCAGGGCGATTAACAGCCATAATAAAATTTTGAGTGAAGATAGTGTAGGGATGTAAGTGCATGTAGTGTAATGTGAGTAGTAAGAGGAATTGTCTTTAGAGTGCAGGCTGCAGCTATTCTCTTGTGTATCTGAGACACTAAGGGATATGGAAAGAGAGGACACGGGAGATTTCAATGATAAGTCTGCAGCACCCCCTCAACTCCCGTAAGTACTTTCCCGGGAGTATTTCACCATGGCGGCAGGTGTCTGACTGCCTACTCCCTAGTGAGTAGGCAGTCAGTGACTGCCTACTCACTAGGGAGTAGTGTGTCATAAGTAACAACCCCGAGAAGTATACAGAGGTCGTGCAGTGCATCGTAGTGGAGGCCTTGATACGCATCCTGCAGTTACTGTAACGGTTACTGGCAACCATGACATTCTGGACGACTTTAATTTGGAAGCATTATTAAAATGGAGAGTAATACGTGGAAGGACAGAACCTCAGGGCGTGTAATATGGCCAGCGTGGTGCAGCGGTGGAAGGTGGAGAGGGAGGAACGAGGGCTTGGCGGCAGAGCCGCCAAGCGAGAAGTTAACATTCAATCACTTTACACATTGATTTCATTATCAATTTCAATAATTCATTGGTTGTTCAGATACTTGGTAAATAGGGTGTACTGAAATACGTGTTACAAATAAGTTGAGATCGCGTAAAATAATCTAAATCATTTATCAAACGGTTCGTTCCGATCAGAAACAGTATTATTAACGTATCGTTTTTCGTTCCTCCTCCAAACATAACGTTCCTGAACCGGTTAGAAAGAAATGAAAACCGGTTATAACGTTATTCTCGAACCATGTTATGAATATGCTATTAGCCCTAATAAATAATAATGCCTATACATGACTACATTTTTATAGATGGTAATAAAGCCATGCATTTCATGGTGCATAGTATCCAACAAAATCAAACCCTTAAATGTCGTAAGAACTATATTATTACACGACTTAACCCGCTGGATACCAGCGACGCACGTGATGCGTCCAGTATTTATGCAACGCCCAGTCCCAGCGACGCACCCTGTGCGTCCGCCATTCAAAAATCTGGTACGCGGCTTCTATGGTAAGGAATGGCCTGAAAATGGTATGGGGCACTGCTCGATATGTGGTGCAAAAGTAGCGGTACCCGGTAACTGCGTGGGCGCGTCGTGTGGGTAGGGGGTGGGGGGCGGATTAGAGGCGGGAGCTTATCCACTTTTTTCGCCGCGACTTTAGACCCTATTTACTCCTGTTCTATGGTAGCTATTGACTTGAGATTGGTATGGAATATGCCTTATATACGTGGCAACACTCAAGTATAGGCTTGTTGGGACGGGGGTTGCGCATGAGTCATTACTGAGGGACAAAGGGCATCTTACACAAGGATACAAATAGAAAGGGTACAAATTCATCATGGCCGCCCGTCGCCATGGTTACCAGGACGCGAGGGCGCTGCTGCCACTCGTCTTCATTTAGAAGATCTTACTATGTCAACTTATCACACCTGAAATTGAATTATTATGACATTATGTGATACATACGTGGTATATATGAACTATGAAAGCACACATGATGCTCGGGTTGTGTGAAAATAACCGCCACCCGAAAACTGGACGCATCGTACATCTGCCATGCTGCGCGCTCAGCTGAGGGCTAGGCGCGCGGGAACCTTAAGCTTTTAATTAATTTATTTAATTAGCTGATGTCTGAGGGTTCTCCACCCCCCTAGAACCCTCATTTTTTTGAGAGGAGTGATAATTTTTGTTTTCTTCATTTTCACCTTTTTAATTAAAAAAAAAAAAAAATCAGCTGGGCTGTGGGTGTACTTTTTATTATATTTAGCTGGTACTCAGCGGGTTAAATAAGGCAACACATTTACATATACAATACAGGAAGCGTAGTGTAGGAGTATGCAATCTCAGTCGTCGTAAAGACATGAATCACTAATTATATTATATAATTATTTATTAATAATATATATGGTAAAACTATATTAATTCGTAATATCACCAGCCCACTAATTAAATAAACCTAATCAATGAAGTCAATGACTTCATGTGGTACTCCAAGGACTCGAACTTAGGACACTCACATCGAAATTTGGCGCACCAAACATTAGGCAATGAACTCAGTTAAATTTTAAGCACATACTCACGATATATAATCCCTTTTCGAATACTGGATATTAATCTAAGCATATTCTTAAACCAAACTGCAGTATAATAGTTAAACGATTGCACGATTGGAAGGTGTAATAAAATAAGGGAACGTGATGCATATCACGAAGACATAAATTCATAATTATATAAGGTAAAAAATAGTTATTCTTCACAAATTAAATGAAAAGTGGAGCATATGATACTATTTGAAACAAAACCACATTGTCAATTGCCAAGTGAACAAATACAGTAGACTTAATTAATGTATGTATGTAATACAGATGCATTTACTTAAATCATTTGGCTACTGGAAGTGAAAATGGATTAGTGACCAAATATGGCATGGAACGAAAAAATAACGTTATTAATTAACCGGTTACAGGGATTTCAAAATAGCGTTTTTGCTCAGGAACAGTAAATATGATAATGTTTTCGTTTCTATTTTTGTTCGAGCATAATTTCGTTCGTTTCGGTTTTCGTTTTCGTTCCTTTAAACCGTTTCCATGCCCTGCGTAAAACACTTCTGGTCAAAAACCATTCACCTAATTTTTACAAGAGTCTTGCAACACATTTCGTTGCATAAATTCTATAATGGTTCTAACAGAATGACAAATGCCGAACATGAGTTAATTATGACTTGAAAAAAAGTTTGTCTGAGAATAAGTTACATGCAGCTGTCTTACTTTACTTGTAGTTGTGTGACCCTAAACAATATAAACAATATAATTATATATATATATATATATATATATATATATATATATATATATATATATATATATATATATATATATATATATATATATATATATATATATATATATATATATATTATCACACAAAACATCATAAGGTCTGATTTGTCAATACTCAAGACAATAATTTTGATACATAATACCCTGTGTTGTGGAGCTGAGTTGTCGCACAGCTTCTTTTCCTGGTACTTTCCAGCTGTATCTATATTACAGCCTCTGTCACTCACTTGTGCGAATGATGATCAAATTTGCACTTTTTGCTACATAGATATTTGATTGAAATAATTATAGTTGGCCGCAAAAATGTACATAAAATTGACTAATCTTACTTTAGTAAGAATTTCGGCAAAGATTCTCGACATGTCTCATCAGCATGAAAACGACTGATTACTAAAGGATATGATGAAAAATGAAGGTTGTGTTAAAACGTGAACACATGTATATGTTATGCCTCTCTCTCTCTCTGAAATATAACCACTAAAAGTACATTAGGTTCAGGCAGGAGGGACACGACAGCTCAACACCGACACCGTAACCTGTGTCCTGCGAGGCTCACACACTCCCCCATAACATTGAGTGTAATGGTCACGTGGTGTGGGTATTAGGATCCTGAATAGTTAGAGATTATATGTATATAACTAATTTATCAACCAAGCTACAGGATATGTATCGCCTGTCTGTCTGAGGCAACGACACCTTTTGATGAGGTTATGTTGACGAAGTATCCTCGCCATGACATATAAGGATGACGTGGACAGTCAGCCTGGTGTCTTGAGGCAACACGTAAACACCTCGCCCCTTGCTCCAGAATGTACACACAAGTTGTGTGTGTATCATATCAGCGCAGTGACCAAGGATGCTGACGCTGACAGAGCACCACAGGCCTGAGAGACATGGACGCCGGAACCTGTGAGATTCCGGCCAAACCTCCATATATGCTGCAACTGGCCGGACAGAGGACAGAAGACAGCGGACCGTGTCACAGAGCTGTTCCGGCCATTCGCAAGACTTAAGTTCCTTGGCCGTCGGAACACGTGACTTGTCACTCGCCCTCACAGTGTACAGATATATATATATATATATATATATATATATATATATATATGTATAATATATATATATATATATATATATATATATATATATATATATATATATATATATATATATATATATATATATATATATATATATATATATATATATATATTGTAATTATTGTTCTGGTACTTAAATATTAACAAGCCTTAAAAACCGCTCGACCACTTTTATTTAACTACCATTGGAAGTGTCTGGCTAGGACAGTGAAGATACTCCTTCCCTTCAAGATACACTTCAGAGGCAATCAACCCCTACAGTGTCACTGACACTTGTAAGTATTCTTACTTGGTTTGACCCCTGTTACATGTAATAACAACACAGAAAAGGGTAACATGGGACACATATAAGGGTGATGCATTGATCGGCCTCAATGGTTTTTGCTGACAATGGGGACAGTTACTGGCCCCCTTGAGCAATGTGATGGGGTGTGTGAGGTCTTAGCCTAAGCCATAGATCAGGCATATGAGCTCTATGCTTTGAGGATATCTATGAACTCCAGGCTCTTTCCATGACCTGGCGATCACGAGTTCGGTGCATGATCAAGTTCTTGAATGAACAACACACACACACACAACACACACACACACACACACACACACACACACACACACACACACACACACACACACACACACACACACACACATAATGGTGTGTGAATAGAATAGAATAGAATATATTTATTTGCTCAGACTTTATAAAAAGTATGGAGCACAGCTCCTGTGTAATATATATACACATTCATAACCGAAAAATCATCTAAACAGCTTAATCAAAGCATTTACAAATTGTGCTAAATTTGTTAATATTATTACATTTTTGTTCTGCATCAGCATTGTAAATTTAGAGTGATTTGGGTGTAACCTGTAATACTCTGGTATGTATCTGGTTCTTAACTGAATAATTTCCTCATTTTGACATTGCAACAGAACATGATATTCGTCTCCTAGTTGTCCGTCATTACATTGAGTACAATAACGCTCTTCCCTGCTTATTTGACTATGTCTTCCAGTAATAATTGGCAGCTGATTATTTCCTGTGCGGAATTTAGTTAGAGAGATACGATTAGTTTTATTTAGTTTGGCTAAATACTCTTCAATCCCATAAACTTCTTTATACATCATATAACTACTGCAAATGCCTCTGCTAGTTACATTTCTATACCAAGTTGTTATCCATATATCTTTTAATTTCTGTTCCACCGCTTTCCTAAACCATTTTGGGTTGTTAATAGTTTGCGTCATCCACACTACTGGCAAACCACACTCAATACATATATTCCTTATACATTCTAGCCATGGCGATATATAAACACCACTTGTGTGTAGCTGCAATAAACAGTTGTACATTACATAACTTAATTTTGTTTGTTTTCCCATAATCAATTTAGACCAGTAATGAATCATCCTACACTTAATAGTAATTTCAAGTGGATACACCCCTAGTTCTCCATATACAATATCGGTGCTAGTATATCTGCGTACATACAAAATATGTTTCAGAAATTTCATTTGTAATAGTTCTACCTCCCGTATGATATTATCACCCCAGACTTCACAACCGTATGTTAATACGGGTACAACCATAGTGTTAAACAATTCAATTTGAATGTCAACTGGCAAGTCATATTTGCGTGAGGTGCCAATTAACGCGTACAAGGCCCTCGTTGCTTGTTCCTTTAATTCCAACTCCCCCTTCCTAAACCTCCCATTATAATTAAACAATATACCTGAAACCGTATATACCGTAGATAACAGTGAAGTCGCCACCTGCAGTGAAGTCGCCAGGCGCCAAATATTACGAATTATAGCATTACTACTGATTTTTATGTGCCACTGAAGATGTTACACAGTAGTTTATATCATGACTGTATAATCTACCCTGTTTCAGCGTTGTTTTATGCTTTGTATCTGCAAGTATAACTGTTGCGCATTTTGCTTCTCACGTTTTTCTTCGCGCGATGACAGACAGTAAACAGTAGCTTTTCGGGCGACAAGACACAGACTTGCCAAATCTTTCAAACTTGAATAGAATTTATTTTCACGTTGGCAGAGGAATTTTTATATATCCAAGCATCTTCCGCAGGTAATATATATAGAGACTTGTT
>JACEEZ010016696.1:407500-415000 GCA_016584305.1 Chionoecetes opilio
CGCTGTACATCTGCGCACATGTCGACCATTTCTGTATTTTCTTAAAAAAAAAATCTTGTGATGGTGAAGCCGTGATTTTCTAGTAGGTGACTTTTTGAGGCTCCGGAAGTTAAGTGGCAAGTAAGACGTCGAGACAGCTTCGTTGTCGTCATGCAGATGTAGGAGGAGGGGAGGACTTCACAGTTTCCTCGTTTGCACGTGATCCTATAAACGACATGGGACTTCTGGATTGTCTCTTTCGTCTGGCTTGGGCTGTTTCGGAGAAGGAGGTTGCTGGTTTTCTTGTTCTTGTAATATATTTGTAGTTTTATTGTTCTCTTTGGGTCTGTAGGTTTCACATTACGGTTGACGATTTGTGATATTATTCTTTCTTCTTCCTGGTAAGCGGTGGAGAAGAAAGCCCGGTAAAAATGAGATGGTCGAGTCCTTATATCGCTGTGTGTTCTTCACAAACGTACCCGTGGACCGAACAATCTATAATAATATAAGCGAAAGTGTGTGTGCGTCTGTGTGTCCGCGATAGGTGCCGCCCCCCGTGGCGGAATCCCATCATATGGCACAGTTTTGGAACCAGGTTGACCAGGGGAAGGTTTTAAGCCCACTTATGGGATGATCCGATCATTTTTTTTTTTTTTTTTGTAGCCTATTAGCGAGAATTGTGGGAGAAAAAAAAGTGGGTTGCGATAATTGAGGAAACCTTGATGTAGGGTGATGGGTAATGGGTGAGTGAATGGGTGGGGTGATGGGTAATGGGTGTGGGGTGATGGGTGAGTGAATGGGTGGGGGTGATGGGTTGGGGGTGATGGGTGAGGGTGAGGGAATAGGTGGGGGGTGATGGGTAATGGGTGAGTGAATGGGTGTGTGGTGATGGGTAATGGGTGAGTGAATGGGTGGGGGGTGATGGGTAATGGGTGAGTGAATGGGTGGGGGGTGATGAGTAATGGGTGAGTGAATGGGTTGGGGGTGATGTGAATGGATTGGCGTTAATACATACATTTCTACATCCATGATTTCAGGAAAGTTAGAAGGGGCTATCTGGAGAGTCTGTGTTTGGTGGGGGGCTATCTGGAGAGTCTGTTTTTGGTGGGCCGAAGGCCCACCAATAGCCCTCCGCAGGAGCTAGCCAAAAAGTCCGCCCGGAGGGCGGCTTTGCGGCTAGTCAACTATATTATCGACCGGGTGTATCACAATGACTCCACCCCCCCCCCCTTGACGTCCCGGATCCTGTGCTACGCGGACTCCTCGAATGCTGTCCTAAAGAAGCACCTTTCACCTCTCCCCGAGGGGACATATACCGGCAGATAGACGGTGTCGCCATGGGCTCGTCCTTAGGGGTATTGCTGACAAACTTCTTCATGGGCTGCATAGAAGAAGTATTTAAGAAAATAAACAACCCCGACATATATTGCCGCTACATCGATGACATACTCTTTCTCTCTATCTCTCTCTCTCTCATACTAGATGCACTTATTGTTTCTCTCCTGAAGCAGACACTCTTTCTGTAATTCTAGAGGCGAGGTGAGTGCAAATACCCACATAGTTATTACTGGAAAAGACTGAAGGATGCCTTCACTAGTAATTCTTTCTGGAAACCTTCACGCCGTGCAAGCGGGCAGTGCCAAGGCCATCTCAATCTATAAAGGCCTGCGCCTGAGATTGATGACGTCACGGACGGCGTCTGTACGAGGCCACCGAGATGACAAGTTTACCTACCTAATTATATGTTTATCAGTATAAAAGATATATTGTTATCTTCGGAAATGTTTGTTCTATAATATTATCAAATAAAAAACCGTAAAACAGACTAAAGAAAGGCCATTATGAGACTCACAAGAAATATGTATGAACTTTAACTCTTCGCCATTTAATATTTTGATCAAAAACATTTTACATGGAGAATATCAATAGAAGCGGAATTTAATTAGCTTTCCATTGCTATATTTCGTTTTTTGATAAATGAATTAGAACCATACATAAATTAGCGTTAACTAACAAAAAAGGTCATGAAATCGGGTAATTTTTCCAGTTTGATGATGTTATTTATTTAGTTAACGCTAATGTATGTATGGTTCTAATTCATTTATCAGAAAACAAAATATAACAATGGAAAGCTAATTAAATTCCGCTTCTATTGGTATTCACCATGTAAAATGTTTGCGAGTAAAATATTAAATGGCGAAGAGTTTAAGTTCATGCATATTTCTTGAGAGTCTCATAATGGCATTTCTTTAGTGTGTTTTACGGTTTTTTATTTGATAATATTATAGAACAAACATTTCCAAAAATAACAGTATATCTTATACCGCCCGTACATCCTCACATGCTGAAAGCTCGGCTCCTACTGACTCGCGGAGCAGACTCAGCTCGTGACGTCACGTCCATCCCGCGCTCCCAGACTCAGGCTTTTACATAGAGAAGGCTTTGGCAGTGCGCACATTAAACACTGCAACAGCCTCATACACTCCCTTGAACATTATGATGACAAACATAGGAAAAATAATTGGTGCTTCGATGGTGACAAATTTTAAGCTCTAAAATCATCACGTCAGATGTTAATGGCTCCAAAAAAACAAAAAATAACTACTTCTCTGTAATATTTGGATGGCAGTTCTTTAACTCTTTTATAAATCTGCCTACAGAGGATAGTGATGGTGTCTATGTACGCAATAAAAAAAAACTCGGCAGCATTGGAAAACTTTTGGTTTAGTAATGCGCCAAAACGGGGAAGTGCAGTCGGCTAACAAGTGTCAAAGTATGCCGGTAGGGGGCAGCGCTTCCATTACAAACACGCCTTTTACCAGTACATGTAGCTCGCGGAAATACCTCTCTGATGTATAATTTCTTCAGGCATGAATTTTCTTGTTTTCCTATTCCAGGCCAGAAAAGTAATCACCTCACAACATGAGGTTATTACGCCACGTCAGCCACGGTGGAGGGCGACGTAGCAATAGTGACTTTGAAAAGTAAGGTGCCGGTTAATCATGGTGATGATACTTCCGCCGTTGCTTCACCTTAATTAACTCAGGTAATCGAATCAAATCAAACCCCAAATTAATAAAAGCCTGGAAGGGTACACACTCACCCAGTAGTTCGGGGCCGCTGGTGTCGAGGGTACTCCGGGGCCTGAGTGGATGCCGGTCAGGTGGGCCCCGGAAGGCAAAGCAACAGGTCACTCCCCGGAGACACTTGTGGCCTCCGTCTGAAAGGAGATTAGGAAGATTCTTAGTCGACGTTTGTTAAATGTATTGCTATTTGGTTTCCGTAATGTATTTGTTTGCTATTGTCCTTAGTTTTCAAGTGACAATGCTCACAATTAACTTGATTAAGAGACGAAATAAATAAAAATACATTTGCTCTCATATGAACTAAACCTAATTATTTTCATTAATAAGTCACAAGAACACGGCCTAATACATATACCTCGACCAAAGATAATAATTTAATATATAATTATTTTAATGAGTTACAGCCAAGTTTCCTTTGTACTGTTATTCAAGACTTAGGTGTGTCTACATTTAAGGAAACACATGATTCCTTTTCTTACTGCACACCTGTTCTGGACGCTTGGTCTTGTTTCTTAAGTATGAGAAAGAAGAGAGAGACTGAGGGAAGAACAGGAACCTAATTCTGTGTGAAAATAATACAAAAAATATTAATGGTGAGAGAATAAAAAAGACGAGTACAAGACGAAAAAAACATACCAGAGACAATACCATACCGAATACTGAGAGAGAGAGAGAGAGAGAGAGAGAGAGAGAGAGAGAGAGAGAGAGAGAGAGAGAGAGAGAGAGAGAGAGAGAGAGAGAGAGAGAGAGAGAGGAGAGAGAGAGAGAGAGAGAGAGAGAGAGAGAGAGAGAGGAGAGAGAGAGAGAGAGAAGAGAGGAGAGAGGAGAGAGAGAGAGAGAGAGAGAGAGAGAGAGAGAGAGAGGGGGGGGGGGGGAGAGGCGTCGCGGCCCAGGTGAATGCAGAGCCTGAGATATATTTTTCCTTTACTTCTCTGAAAATATATATACTTTCCCCTCATGTTTGTTTCTCTTTCTCTTGGATGACCTACTTTTGTTGGAAAAGGAATAAGATGAGGATAAGGAGGGGGAGGGGGAGGAGATGCTGGGACAGGATGAAAGGTAAAAGAAGGGACAGGATGGACAATTATTTCACCTCCTAGAGCAGTGTTTCTTAACCCTTTTCCCATCACGCCCCATTTAGTAGTTGGTCCCTTTCACTTCTTCATCCAAGATATTTCAAAATAATCCTGAATCAGAAAAACTGAAATAAATGCGTTTTTACCTCCGCCAACGAAGTTGGAGGGGTTATGTTTTCACCCTGATCTGTCTGTCTGTCTGTCTGTCTGTCTGTCTGTCTGTTTGTTAGTGTACAGGATTTCTCGAAAAGTTACGAATATATTTGAACCAAACTCGGTATACCAAGTCTATTTGGTATAAGGAAGAACTGATTTAATTTTGGATGAAATCTATTGACAACTGTTGCCATGGCAACCAATTGATGAAATATTCGGCCGGAGGTATGCGCTCATACTGAGTGCATAATGCATATATATATATATATATATATATATATATATATATATATATATATATATATATATATATATATATATATATATATATATATATATATATATATATATAGCGTATACGTAGCGTAGCGCGCCTAGCTTCTGGTGTGTGGCGGCCTTCCAGGCCACCGTGATCTAACTAAATCTGCTGGGTATTTGTAAAGTGTTTATGAATAATTATGTACACAATAAAAGTGTTAACTAGGGGGGGGGGGGCACTCAGTAGAGCGCATACATCCGCCCGAATATTTCATCAATTATATATAAATATATATATATATATATAATATATATATATATATATATATATATATATATATATATATATTATATATATATATATATATATATATATTATATATATATATATATATATATATATATATATATATATATATATTTATATATAATTGATGAAATATTCGGGCGGATGTATGCGCTCTACTGAGTGCCCCCCCCCCCCTAGTTAACACTTTTATTGTGTACATAATTATTCATAAACACTTTACAAATACCCAGCAGATTTAGTTAGATCACGGTGGCCTGGAAGGCCGCCACACAGCAGAAGCTAGGCGCGCTACGCTACGTATGTGTACTACGTGTCTTTGAATTGTTACAGTGGTTATTCAGTTAGGTACCACAGACCACAACCTTTGCTACGTAGGCCACGCGGTATGTGACGAGACCACATAGCTTTAGATTGCCTGGGGAGCGATTTTTTTTCCGGTACGGCTTTAGTTTCGCATGTTCATTAGACCGTTTCTCCTCAGTCTGATGAATTGATGTGGCGGGATGAGGAGAGTCGCATCATCTGTCAATGCTAACACACGCTGTTTCTCCCTTGATTGTGCACCTGTGGTGGAAACAGCTGAAGGTGGAGAAACTTATTGATGAAGTGAGGAAGTGCCCCTGCTTACAGTTCTGGTGTGTATATATTATATGGGTTTCTTATAAAAAATTTAATCAGCAGCAAATCATACTTGGACTGTGAAGGTGATCATCGAAAATATTGCTTGAATTTCTCCTCATCACAGCAAAGTTCCTGTACCAGATGATGGTACTCGCCGAAATTTTCTCTTTTCAAGTTTGTTTCGTGTACTCACTTCCTCCTCTTCTTGGACAATGCCAAAGTCAGCAACATAATTTCTTCATCTGACTCATCACCACAACAGAGCACAACTGGCCATCTTGAATAGTAGCATGTAACTGAGGACATAGCTTGAGATATGTGTCTTCTGGTGTACGGAGGTAATAGCATACATAGCTAGCACACATACGTAGCGTAGCTCGCGTAGCTTCTGATGTGTGGCGGCCTAGCGAAGGGATAATAATAATTTGGGCAAGCATTAATAATGATTAGGGTGCGGCCGCAGCAAGAGTGAGAAAGCAGGCGAGAGCCTTATTAAAAATAGATATTGCTCTGGCTGTAATAATAATAATAATAATAATGATAATAATAATGATAATAACAATAATAATGACAAATGATAATAATATTAATAATATGAATAATATTAATTACACTAATAATAACAATGATATGATAATGGTAATAATGATGGTATTAATGATAATATTAATGATAATTATAATGATAATAGTAATAATGGCAATTTACATAAATAATAATTAATAATAATATTAATACTAATGGTAATATAATACTACTACCAATAATAATAACAATAATAGTAATTATATCAAAGATATTAATAATGATAACGATAATGATAATGATGATAATACTACTGATAATAATAACAATAGTAATAAAAATAATAACACAAAATAATATTGTCTACGGTGTTATAATAGTGAACCATGGAAAGGCAACACTGCAGAGTTTTTCACCCATATATACTTCTCGGTACCGACTTTCTTTGCTCACCCTTGCGAGCAGGCTTCATATTTAAGCAAAGGCCGAGCTACAATTTAAATAATTGACAGTTCTTCTTTTTTCTCTCTTGGCTCACGGCCACCTAAGTAACGGGGGCGCGTCCCCCAGGTTTCATAAGAATCGTTGTCCTAGAGTAAGGGATGAATGAGGCTCTATAGAGGAAGAGTGAAAAATGTAAAGCAGTAAGAGAGACGAATGATTGGGGAAAGGGCCGCGGATAAGGGAATATTTAGTAAGGCGAAGAAACGCTGGTTTGGTGATTAACAAGTAAGACGAAGGAAAGCAGGAAACGAAACATTTGTACATTTTTTCACCCTAGGAAATATTTTTCTAAGATGATTCGAAATAGCGTGATATTAAGAGACACTACACTTGCTATCATCAGACACTACAATAACAAAATAAATAGTGAGCCTTACCCACGCCTGTGCTCGGCTGTAAGTGAGAGCAACACTAACGAGGTGGCTCAGACGCAATCCACCTCAGAACATAATGCAGTGGATGAGTCTTTACAAATCCGTTGTGAAAAATAAAAATGCTGAATAAAACAATACTACACTAACCATGCTATTATGAGAAAAAGAATACAAAACAAGAATATAGAAAAACCTGGAAATTTGTATGAATAGCAAATAACATACACAAATATGCAAATCAGCACAAAACACAAAACTCTCTAATTTCCAGACAAGCGAATGTAATCACTACATGTTAATCAGTAAATGTAGCTGCAAACTGCATACTTTTATAATTACGTTTAACGTAAAAATAGCCAGGTAATCAGCAATTCTCAAATCCGAGACACAATTACCTTTACGTAAACTACTAGTTTCCTGTCGTAATCAAATGATCACTTGCACAACAGTGATAATTATATAGTTATGGTGATCCCTAATTACATAAAAGTTAGCAGCATTATTCACAATTTTATTAATAAAAACTAGTATATGAGAAAAATTTATGCTCATATATTGTCATTTTCAGACTCCTGGTCGAGGATCCCGTGTATGAACTGCTCCTGGCCATT
>JACEEZ010016696.1:420000-427500 GCA_016584305.1 Chionoecetes opilio
TGTGTGTGTGTGTGTGTGTGTGGTGTGTGTGTGTGTGTGTGTGTGTGTGTGTGTGTGTGTGTGTGTGTGTGTGTGTGTGTGTGTGTGTGTTGTGTGTGTGTGTGTGTGTGTGTGTGTGGTGTGTGTGGTGTGTGTGTGTGTGTGTGTGTGTGTGTGTGTGTGGTGTGTGTGTGTGTGTGTGTGTGTGTGGTGTGTGTGTGTGTGTGTGTGTGTGTGTGTGTGTGTGTGTGTGTGTGTTGTGTGTGTGTGTGTGGTGTGTGTGTGTGTAGTAATGTAATGTGGTCACAGTGGACTCTTTTGTTGAGTGGTGTGGTGTGTGTGGTCATGCGGTTGGTGTTTGCGTGTTGGGTGGTAATGTCGGATTTTGTGATTGTGTTACGACTAATAACAAAAGAGGATAACACAAACTAATCATGTGATAATAATAAAAATAATAAAAAATATGATAATAATAATAATATAATAATAATTTTAATAAATAACAAAAATAATAGTAATAATGATATTAGTAATAATAATAATAACTAGGGGGGGGCACTCAGTAGAGCGCATACCTCCGCCCGAATATTTAATCAAATATACGATATTATATATATATATATAATATATATATATATATATATATATATATATATATATATATATATATATATAATATATATATATATATATATTATATATATTATTGTGCACTCAGTATGAGCGCATACCTCCGACCGAATATTTCATCAATTGGTTGCCATGGCAACAGTTGTCAATAGATTTCATCCAAAATTAAATCAGTTCTTCCTTATACCAAATAGACTTGGTATACCGAGTTTGGTCCAAATCTATATGTAACTTTTCGAGAAATCCTGTACACTAACAGACAGACAGACAGACAGACAGACAGACAGACAGACAGATCGGGGTGAAAACATAACCCCTCCAATTTCGTTGGCGGAGGTAATGATAATCTTACTATAATTCACCGAATGTCCGTCCTTCTGTCTGTCTGTCTCTATAGCTAAGGCTCCCCCATTTCAGTCCCAATTTCAACTAGTTTATAAAGTCATTCCATAGATGGTTGGTCATGAGCTACAGTATATTTGACCAGATTTATCCAATTTTTTCATTTGTTAAAACATTTTTTTGTGAAAGTGAGGGGGCAGAGAACGTTCATCCCAAGCGTTTTTCTGTTTACAACGAGCAAAAAGGTTACTTATACGCATCACTCACTCTCTTTCTTTCTTTCTTTCTTTCTATCATTCTTTCTTTCTATCTTTCTCTCTTTTTCTTTCTTTCTTTCTTTCTCTCATTCCATCTCCCTCGAGAAAAGAGAGAGGAGAGAGAGGAGAGAGAGAGGAGAGAGGGGAGAGAGAGAGAGAGAGAGAGAGAGAGGGAAGAGAGAGAGAGAGAGAGAGAGAGAGAGAGGGGGAAGGAGAGAGAGAGGAGAGGAGAGAGAGAGAGAGAGAGTGAGAGAGAGAGAGAGGAGAGGGGAGAGAGAGAGACGAGAGAGGGAAGGAGAGAGAGAGAGGAGACGAGGGGGGAGAGGAGAGGAAGAGAGAGAGAGAGAGAGATATGTGTGTACAGGTAATACTTTTGCTGGTAATAATAATAATAATAATAATAATAATAATAATAATAATAATAATAATAATAATAACAATAATAACAATGATAATAATAACAATGACAAAACTAATAAAAGCAATAACATCATTGTCGGCATCAAAAAAACCCCAGGAAACTACACCAAGAGCAGCAAAAAAGAAAAAGAAAAAAAAACCCGGCGAAAAACAGGACTGCATCACATCAAAGCTTTATTTTCGTAATCTTTGTAATTTTCCAGTCTAGACATGCACTTCATCAAATTTTCATGCTCCAAAAATGTGGGCAAAGCATATTTATAACAAGAGAAGTCACTTGGATGAATAATTCTGTGGTAAGAGTAGTGTTAATATGGAACAGCCCTCCGGAACACGGGGAGAGGGAAGGGAGGGGCGTGAGGGGAGAAGGATTTGATACATTTATTAGGACAAAAAGTATATACAGACACATATGTGCTAAGGCCTACCTAGAGACACACATGAGAGGGATATACCGTTGTCCCAAAGGACGTGCATGGGTGCCTAGGCAGTCCCCGCCCTGAGCATACTGATCATAAGTACATTACTAAATACTGCATAAATGTGATAAGAAGACTTACCAATAAAAGTTAGGTCGTCAGCATATGTACATAAATCTAACCTACCATTACATTACATCCCAAAAACCTATACTGTTGGTTTTACTTATTTTTATTTTTTATCCCAATCTTTACTATTGAGGTATCCCATATTATAAGATATATATACACATACAATAATATATATAAATACATATATATATATATATATATATATATAATATATTATATATATAGATATATATATATATATATATATATATATATATAATATATATTAGATATAGATATATATATCATATATATAAAACTATAATAATATATATATATATATACTACTATATTATAAAGATATATATAATATTATATATATATATCATACTATAGAGATTCAATATATATATATATATATATATAATATATACTATATATATATATATATAATATATATATCCTATAATATATATCTAATTCTATAGATATATATATTATACTTATATATATATATAGATACTCATATATACTAATAATATATATATATATATTACTATATATAGATATATATATATATATAATATAGTATAATATAGATATATATATATATAATATATATATATATAATATTATATTATATATATATATATATATATACATATATATATATATATATATAGAGATATATATATAATATAGATATATATAATATTCATAGACTATATATAATATATAATATACTAGACTAATATAATCCTTATATATACATAATTAAATAGCTATATATATAATAATAGTATATTATATACATATATATTATATATATATTATTATAATATATTAGTATATTATATATATGTCATATACATCATATATATACTATATAATATATATATATATATATATATTATATATAATATAATAATAATTATCCATACATCATATAATATATATACTTATAGATATATAATCATATATATATATATAATATATAATATATATATATTTATCATAATATCTATACAATATATTATATATATATATATATATATCTATATATTATTATAGATATTATATATCATATATATATACATATATATAATCGATATATATATATAGATATATATATAATATATAATATATATATATATATGATGTAGTAATAATACATATTATATAGATATATATATATATATATTTAATATATAGATATATGAACTAATATATATATACATTATATTATATATATATATATATATAGATATTATATAATATATAAGCATATAATATTATACTATATAGATTATGATATATATGTATGTGTATGTGTATACATATACTATACTATATAATATATATATACTAATTATATAATATACTATATATATATTATATACGTACATATACACATACACTACTACATACACATATACACCAAACACATGAACAGATTTAGATAGTACAGAACATTCATAAATACATACATACATACATACACATTGCATTCATGCACACTATATACAGATTGCACACATAATACAACATAAACACCACACAAACACATACAGACAACATACACATACGTTATACATACATTACACATACTGCATATGCACAATATAACCTATGCATTACATATACTACACATACAAACACACACAACACATAACCAGACACACATTTGACACATACGTTATACAGACATCACATGCTCGCCCACACATGCTAGATAGCATACATGCATAACAATACACGCATAAATACCACCACATATACATTCACATATACACTCCACATATTTACATATACACACATACATGCATATTACAGACAACTCTACTACAGACATACAACATCATCCATACCTACACATACACAGAATACACAAATAGCATACTCCACATACATATACTATTGCAATTATTATCCCTATCTACTATATTACATTTTTGCCGTGCAATTATCCTGATCATAAGACGCTGGAGGCTGTTTCGTAATGCGACATCAAACATGACGTTGTTGTTTGGCATCCAGATAACTTGGTCCGTGACAGTAATCTATATCGGGATGTCTGAAAGTTGCAAGATGGACACTGCAGTATGTAAATGTTGTAAGGTGTGGTGAGCGCTGCACAATCTACATTTTGTAGTCCTCGGGCACGTCATCCCCAGTTCCCAGTAAAAGGGGGACCCCACCTAAGTCTCGTGAAGAATGGTCTTTCCATTTAGTTCGTGTTGCGTAGAGAGTGTTTGTGATGTCTGCGTGCAACATTTGGATAGTGTGCACATGTGCGGGCTGGTTGGCATATTTGTTTCACTATCATGCTTTGTCGGTCGTTTTGAGTGTCCTAATCCCGGAGTTGTGACTTGTCTCATGGACAGGTGCCCTGAATAGCTATTGAGTCCCTGCACGTGCCTGCTTGGCGATGTAATCCACCCTTTCATGAGACCGTCTATCCCTACATGGGATGGCACCCAACTGAGCGTCACGGATCTACCTGTCCTTTCATATGCCTGCAAAATAACCATACACTCGTCTCACTATCTCCTCAAAAAAATGGTGTGGACTCTGAGGATTCCAGAGACCCTCCCCTGCTGTCTACATAAAATTATGTGTCCCAACACCATCCTTGACTTTCAAAGGCGAAGGTAGTATGGCAGAGAGGGCCCCCCCCCCCGCCTGAGTGGGAGTAAATAGCATCAGAACAGTTATAAGAGATGGGTGTCGTGGACCACGCCCTGTAATCATACGGCCTCACAGAATACCACACCCGGCCCGCCACTCTCATGGACAGGACCCGGCACCCCAAAACATGTGTACTGTTCGCTGACCAGAAAGGGGAAAAAGTTTCGCCAAAAAAATGTAATTATGCTCATGTGGAGCATACAAAGTGCTTTTATCTTATCCAGTGGCGACTTATTATTATGGTTACTTGTGTGCTTCTCGCAAACGGAGGGATCCCTCTTATGTCTCCTGTGTTTCACGCTGTTCATCAGGTCAACCTACTTATAGTGCCACTAGCGTTAGTAAATACCTCTCCGGCCCGTTTCCTAAAAGTTGTGAGCCCAGCAAGTCAGTGGTGACAATATCAACTAATGTGGCCCCTCCCTTTGCCCCATATGCTTACGGCAGCTGCCACCGACTGTTAACGTGGGAGACCCTGTCTTTGAGAGAAGGGAGGCTGAGCTCCATTCTCATGCCAGTCTTCACCATCGCCATTTTAGGGCAGTTTCGGATGATCCTCATGGGCAGTGTTTGTTAGCTCTTCAAGCTTTTCAATCACTTCCGAGCAAGAGAGGGACAGGGCTAGCGTATTATTAAAGACCTATTAGTGTGATGTACATGGGTCTCAGCACAGGAAACTCGACACCATTCCCATCCAGGCTAAAGCTCTTCCATGTGTTGGAGTCGCGCCTACACAAAAAGGCGTTAACCAGGGGGGGTGTAAGCTCCGCATTTTACGATCAGTGATATTCTGCATACATTCGAGGTACGTATAGGATCCTCACTCTTGCAACGTTTTTGTTGGTTGACGGTAGGTGTATGTCCCAACTGCCGACATTGGAACTTTGTCTTTTCCTCATTTAACACGAAGGACCCAGTTCTGGGTCACAATCGTGAACTTGTTAGGGCAATTTGCATATTACGTACATCTTCTAACTCTGAAAGGAGGATGTCGTCAGCGTAAAATTCACAGCATTTACATTTGTGAGAGAGCTCTAAGGAAACAGACTTTATTCACAAAATATTGAATTAGCATGGGGCAATACACCACTTGAGGAGTGCCAAGAGTAAATGCATTTTCGGTCAGATACGGAACCCTGAAACAGGAGCTCGCATTCCTGCCATGGAGATAATCGCCTATCCAGTGGAGGACGCCTCGCACCCCACACCCATAGTCGCAAGTCATACAGTATAACTTCACCCATGGCCTTGTCAAAGGCGCCTTTTTAAAATCTATAATGACGCGGCAGTGGAATCAGACTCATGGGATAAACCCTTATAACAGCATCAGCTGTTCCTTCCTTTATCGAAACCAAACAGATTATCACTGATGTTATCGCCTACTTCTATATATTAATCTATCCCAAGAGGACTCTCTCCATCATTTTAGAAAGAATGTTGTTAATGGTTATCGGTCATTAGCCTCCACTGGACCTTAGGGACAGGGATTACGGAATCCGCCCTTCCATGCTTTGGTAGCCTTCTCTTCCCTAAAACTCATGTTAAATAGTCGTAACAGTGGTCCATCGTGTATACTAGCCAAGCAGTTTAAGTATTTATAGGTAATACCATCAGCCCCTGGAGCAGTAGATTTTCGTTTTTTATGGGCTCGCAACAATTCATCCTGAGTAATATTCCGCATCGTTCATCTCCACACGTTTAAGCAGTGAGGGAGTAGAGGATCTCATCTCAACCTCCGCCATTATCTACCGCATCGTTAAGTCTGAGGAAGACTGGCAGCACTAGCCTCATATGACACTTGTTATATAAACTCATTTGCTACCTTCTCTGAGTCTGGGAGCTGCAGTGTGCCAAAAAGGTGACTCATTCCCCCTGACTTTGTAACTCGACATCCATATTCAGGACGTTATTACAATCACCCACTTTGTTTGCAAACTGCTTCAGTACTCGCCGCGTGTTACCTACCTCATGGTCCCCATATCTTAGCTGCTCTAGGAGTGTGTCCACTGGTAGCAGCATCCCTCCCAGATTCTACACATTTTTATGCGGCCACCCGTAACAATTCGCGTATGTGCCTGCAAACGCTCGTAGATATGGATATGTTTAGCCCTTGGACCTTGTGTACCTTTGTTTTGTTGCGCGCTGATTACGCTGATTATCACAAAGAAACTGTCTCAATAGCGCACAACCATGTCACGACCTAGAAGAATTTATCAAGCAGTTGGACGAAATCATCATACCAAGATGAAATTTTGAGATAATAGTGGTCAACCCTACTTTGGCAAAAAAACAGACCGCTTCGTCACAGGTACCTTCTTTTCGTTAAAGGCTAGTCTGATCCCGATAGCAAAGTGATCACTCAGCAGAGCCACTGATTACGTTACTAATGCCAGTCGCCCCCTGATGTTAAACTAAGCAAGCGTAACGAGTCTCCTCCCTTATGTTGCGTTGGTTCTTGGAGCCCATTAATCGGGCTTGAGGGAAGTCACTCAGAACTGAAACCAAGCGTGTACGTTAACATTAGTTTTCCTCATGATTCAGGACCTGCTGCCTGGTCATGAGAGGGCGCGGTGATCACCCGCCACCACGCGGTCATGACGCCTGGAATATGGATCAGGAAGAGCAGTCACACCAAGCAATACTGGCACATCAAA
>JACEEZ010016696.1:435000-437500 GCA_016584305.1 Chionoecetes opilio
ACTATAAACAAAGTTTCATCCAAATCTGGTGATATTTAATTTGCCCAAAAATCTGAAGGCTAGGAATTTTTTTAGAAAATCCCATTTTCATTAATATCTCAGGAACTATAAACGTAAGGACAAAATGGTGTACAACATAAGAAGTGCAGCTCTTGATGGCCGTCCCAGTGGTATGCACAAAATTAAAATTCATGTATAAATAATGCTACAAATCCATGTTTTCGAAATATTAAAAAAATCGATATATCTAAAAAATGTGACATGTTAAGACTAAACATATTGTGCCATTTGGTAGATCTCGTAAAACTGGACATAATTTATATCTGTCATATTTCTTCTTAGATCAATCGTTTCGTCGTAAAATGACAAAAACCAAAGTATGCCAAATTTTAGAGGAATTTTGCAGCCAGAAAAAACCCTGTAATTTACATATAAACGTGCAAATGATCTAAGTAACAATTATGTATAATGACGGTGTTAATAATTATTGTTCTATGTAATGTTTCCAGTGATGAATAATTGTGGAGATAGAATCATGTTTGTATGCATTTACGGGGGGGTAAATAAGCTTACATAGGGAGACAAATTGCGTTTAGAACCAAATATCGGAAAACGAAGACCAGATTCGTGATCAACATCAGAAGAAGCCGATATAAACTAAATTTCATTCAAATCGGGGGATATTCATTTTCCCAAAAAATCTGAAGGCTCCCTATTAAGGTAGGGCCCAGGATTTTTTTTTTAAATCACATTTTCAATAATATCTCAGGAACCATTTACGTAAGGAGAAAATGGTATAGAACATAAAAGATGCAACTCTTGACGGCCGTCTCAATGGTACATGCGAAATTAAAATTCATGCATAAATAAGGTCACAAATTCATTTTTTCGAAAATAAAAAAAGAAAATATATCTCAACAACTTGATATGGTAGGACAAAACGGTTAGTGCCATTGGGTAGATCTTGTAAAACTGGACATAAGTTATTTGTGTCATATTTCTTCTTAGGCTAATAGTTTCGTCGTAAAAGGCCAAAAAACCAAATGAGGCCTAAATTTTGAGGCATTTTGCAGCCAGAAAATATGATTTTTTGTATTTACATAAATACGTAAAAATGATCTCAGTAACATTTGTGTATAATGACGGTGTTAATAATTGTTGTTATATGAACTTTTCCCATTGATGAATATTTGTGTAGGTAGAATCGTTCTTGTATGAATATACCTGTAATAAAAGCACTTACTGTACAGATACAAAATGTTTCACTTGTGACAAAGTAGTAGAGCGTAAAAAACGGTATGGGGATTATGGCCTCGAAATTGCATTTAGACCAATATTCAAACCAGCAGACGCCAGAAAGCTCACCTCCCATACATTGTCCGCTTGCTCATATAGTCAGAAAAGCTATACCTGTCAACTCGAGAATCGTCAGTCATCGAGCGTACTTTGGAAAGACGTAGTTTGTTTAAGGTATCAGCCGTGCTGCGGACGGTTGAGACCTTAAACCTACGTCAGAAAAGCCATACCTAGGCACTGGAGAATCGTCAGTCATCGAGCGTAGCTTGTTTAAGGTCTCAGCCGTACTGCGCACGGCTGAGACCTTAAAGCTACGTCAGATAAGCCATACCTAGCCACTGGAGCATCGTCATTCATCGAGCGTACTTTGGAAAGACGTAGCTTGTTTAAGGTCTTAAGGATCTTAAACCTACGTCAGAAAAGCCATACATACATTGAAAGCCACTAATTTACAAATTACTCTTACAGAAAAGCCACTTAGCTTACAGATACGAAAAAAATTCACTGATGACAAAGTTGTAGAGCGCAAAAAACTCTTATCGGGAATGTGGCCTCGAAATTGCATTCAGACCAATATTTACACCGGCAGACGCCATGCAATAGCCAGCGAAAAAAGTTCCGAGGAACATATTTTGCTGTGGTCACTCTAACTCCCAAACCGTTAGTCGTAGAGCATTCGTATTTCACAGGCAAAAGATAGGAAAATATACGTAGCTCAAAATATGTTTACAGGTCATTTGGCCCAAAAATGTCGTATAAACTCGTCAGAACGAGAAAACCGTAAAATTCATACTTGGCAACTCGAGAACCGCCAGTCACAGAGCATTTCTGGCGGTTTTTCAAAACATTACTTTTAGCGTACAGCAAAACATGTATTCGAACAGTTTGCCGTTAAAATTCAAATAAACTCGTCAGAACAAATATAAAGGTCTAAATCTCAATTCACGTTCCCCTATTATATAGCGACTTACGCGGGGCGGGGCGGGGCAATGCGGTATTCCTTACAGAAAGGCCATTTACGTTAGATTCGAAAAATTTCACTGATGACAAAGCTGTAGAGGGCCAAAAACGCTATCGGGAGCGTGGTTCGAAAATACATTCAGACTTACATTTAGTCCGCCAGACGCCAGGAAGCTCACCTGAAAGCCACTCAAGTTACACTTTACACTCACAGAAAAGACACTAACGTTCCAGATTCGAAAAA
>JACEEZ010016696.1:442500-452500 GCA_016584305.1 Chionoecetes opilio
CTCGGACACAGACATCTTCTTTCTCCTTCTACACTACGCCCTGAAAATGCCGAGGATCACCATCCTGTTCGACACCGGAACCGGCAATAAGAAAAGGTTGGTTAACGTCACGGAGCTTGCGCAAAACTACTCACAGGACTATTGTACAGCTTTCCTGGGTGTATATGCCTTTTGTGGTTGTGACACAACAAGTGCATTTAAAGGCATTGGAAAGGTGAGACCCATGAAAATCTTGCTGAAAATGCCAAAGTATATTCCAGTGCTTGCAAAGCTTGGGGAAAATTGGGATGTAGAACTTGTCAGATGGGATGTCACAACTTGTCACAGATCTCGAGTCTTTCATGTGTGTCATCTATGGCAGACCAAAGGTGCACAACGTGGATGACTTAAGGCATATCAAAATCAATGAACTATGCGCCTGAGACGAAGTGCTAACTCCTTCACAGAACGTTGACATGGCCACTCTACCTCCCAGTCGAAGATCTATTGTGCAACACATTCACCGTGTCAATTACCAGGTGGGAATCTGGAAGCGAGCCCATATACCAGAGCCTGATGTCCCTCCTGCAGATGCAGGCCACGGCTGGACACACACGGATGACGGCCTCGAACCTCTCTGGTTTGAAGGAAGCATGATTCCATCACAACTGTCTGATGTTGCCCAAACTCATGAAGCAAGCGATGACGACTCAGACAGTGACGATGTTGACGTGGCGATGATTGAGAGTGTCTTGGATGGCGACGAAACAGACAGTGAACAAGAATAAGAACACTAAACGTTTAATTCCTGAAATGTTGAATAATGAATTTGAAAGGCTTATGTCAGCATTAATTCTTACGAATTTCTGATGTCAGTTAACGATGAGTAAGCATGGTAAAGTCTCAATACAAAGTCAAATGTACTGTGTTTTTTGTAAGTTCAAAATATGCTTAACGAAGTGCAAATTATATCTATTGAAGCAAACAGATGAAGAGAAAAACAATAGATTATTTATGAATGACACAAGTTGTTTAATTTCTTTCATATTAATCCCGTGTTCCTGGGAGGAATAGAAGCAAACTTATTAAAAACAAACATTCAAATACAAGTTGTTCAATACGTAAACATTATGAATCCAGAGAAGAGATACTTGCCAAATCAACACATTCATAATCGATAATGATTTGGTAACATTAAAATGGTCGTAAGTTGACTCCTATTGGAGAGAAAGTGACGAATGAGGTACAAAATGAAAGATGGAGCACAGTGTAACCAGGAACCACGATAATACTAGAATACTGGCAGATAAATGACAGAAATATGACATGTACAAAGTGGAAATAGCAAACAATTTGAGTTTTCTGTTCGGAAGTCGGTAACCGCAATGGGTACTGGTTTACATCACACCTACTACACGACAGGTATGGGGAAACAGCTGAAAGGATAAGCATTTGGTGTATTAGCTGTCGAAATAGGAGATATATTAGTAGTTTGATCATTGATTATATATCAGCACTCAAAGAAGGATCGATGTCGAACGCTGTCAGCGTCATTTAGGGGTACCCTACTTCAAGCGGCTGAAAAAGTAGGTTGAATTGAGTTTTTTTCTTGGTAACATTTAAATCATTTTTAGTATATATATGGGCTTTAAAAAAAGGTGGTTTGGTTTAAGTATGTAGGGGGTGCACGAGGGGCATAGCTGGCCCATGCACTATTTCAACATGCTAATAAGCTACTTAAAAAACGCTTAAGTAAATATAAATGAAATGAATAAGGGAATTAAAGGAATCAATCAGCGAAAATAATATCCTAGACCTGGTTTTTGGACCAGCGGCTGCGTCATGAAGAGCGAGGCCCGGCTGGTGCCCCTGACCACCAGGACTCAGCAGATTGTGGCCTGTCAGGTGGTCAAGATCCTCCACCAGGTGAGAGAGTCTGCAGCACGGACAAAGCTGAGCATGGTCTTGCCACAAGGGCATGACCTGTCAGCTGGCAACACATGGCTACGGAGGGTGGCCGAAGCCGCCAACCACCTGCTCGACCTCGACCAGCTACTTCAGGAAGGACCCGATCGTCCTGCCGCCTTCTACGTCGCTCCCCCTCCGTGGGGGAGCGACGACAGTGGAAGTCGTCATCACCGCCCTGACGGCCAGTAAGGCGCTATGCACCCGGGCGGAGCTGCGGCAGCACGCACTGAGGGGGATTGCAGAGGCCAACGTCCCAGGCAGCGCCATCTACTACACGGACGGCTCAGTCGACCCTGAGAGAGGCACGACGGGCGCGGCGGTGGTCACAGGGCAGAGGTGCTGTCCTGGAGGACGCCCGACCACTGCTCCACCCGGCAGACGGAGTTGGTGGCAATCCAGCACGCCCTAGAGCACGCCCGGCACCGTCGGGAGTAGATGGTGGTCGTTCACTCCAACTCCAGTTCTGCCTTACAGGTCCTGCAGCAGCTCAGCCCACCAGCGGACAACGTGCGGCTCACCACCACCATCCTGGGCCTCGCCCAAAGAATCGCCGCACAGGGGCGTCACGTGCGGCTCAACTGGGTGCCCAGCCACGTTGGACTGTGAGGGAACGAGGCTGCTGATGAGGCTGCCCGCGCAGTCACCAGGTGGCCTACAGTCACCGCCGTCGTTCTGCCCAGCATACAGCAGGCCAAGACGATGGCCAGACGTGCTGCCGCCAACAGCACAGAGCAGCAACACCGGGAGATGGAGTCGTCATCGCGGCAGGCGGCCTGGTATGCCAAAGCCACCGCCTACCGCCCACTGCTTCCCGCTCGGCAGCTTTCCAGGGCAGACGAGGTCAAGCTCCACTGACTCCGGCTTGGCTATCGCACCCTGGAGGAGCTGAGAGACGATTTTGAGAGTCGGCAGTGTGACCACTGTGGCCACCTCAGCCGGCACCCACTGAGGCACTGCCTGCTGTCCTGCCCTGCCACGACTCAGCTGAGGCAGCAGATCGGCAGGCCCAGAGGACGACGAGGATAGGACAGCCCAGATGCTCCGGCGGGCACTAGAGGACCTGCTTCGGCTGTTGGCAGTGGCCCGCAGCACCCCTAACCCCCGCTGAGCGCACCACGCACCAAACACCACACAGCGGAACATGTAGCGAGGTGACGAGCGTCGCTCACAGGAAGTCGCTTGTGACTCCAGCGGCGGGCTGGTGCCCGCTCATCTCTTATAAATGTATAGATATAAGATTAGTATAAGTATGTAATGTAAGTTTAACTTAAGGTATTATGTAAGGGTATACTATAAGTTTTTGTAAGATATGTAAATGAACTTGACTAAAAAAAACTAGACCTGGTAATAACGTCTGAGAAATACGAAGATAACCAGTAATTCAAATAATCGGTGAACATATAAGTTGTTGTGTGGATAAGACCACTGAGGGGTTGGTGATGAGAAAACACGAATGAAGCAGAAATACTGTGTTGCTTCCATATTTCAGCTATTTCTTTCTTCAGAGGGAATCAAAGAGAATTCGCTCTAAAAATGACAATAGTCGAAACGTCATAGATAAAGTGTTTCTGCTTAATCTGTTTAGTATTTAAGAAAGGTGTCAAAAAATGTCATATAATTGCAATCCCATAATTACATCGGTGGTTTATAAAGTACATGAAAATATAGTTACAGAGAGAACTGCTAATGAACTCTAATGATGGTTAGCATCCTATCCGCCTCACACCTCCCATCCTTCACGTCCCAATTCCTTTCCTCATCTATTTCTTCCTGGGTGAGACTGGGAACCATAGATATGTGATTATATCATGTTTTTATGTCTATGTAAGAAACACGCACACACATACACACGAAGACAGACAAGAAACCAGACAGAAAAACTAAGATAGAGACATATAGACATCAATCTGCCTTTGTCTAATGTAATTATCTGTTTGTCTGTCTGTCTCCGTATCTGTGCGTGCGTGCGTGCGTGCGTGCGTGCGTGCGTGCGTGCGTGCGTGCGTGCGTGCGTGCGTGCGTGCGTGCGTGCGTGCGTGCGTGCGTGCGTGCGTGCGTGCGTGCGTGCGTGCGTGCGTGCGTGCGTGCGTGCGTGCGTGCGTGCGTGCGTGCGTGCGTGCGTGCGTGCGTGCGTGCGTGCGTGCGTGCGTGCGTGCGTGCGTGCGTGCGTGCGTGCGTGCGTGCGTGTGTGTGTGTGTGTGTGTGTGTGTGTGTGTGTGTGTGTGTGTGTGTGTGTGTGTGTGTGTGTGTGTGTGTGTGTGTGTGTGTGCCAATTTCTTCTATACCAATAACACTGTAAGAGGTGCACAGGCGTCCACCTTCCGCGGTCATGCGTAATACAGTAACATTTCTTAACAAAACAAACTAGATAAGCGTCTCCTCGACTTGAAAACACTTCTGATATAAAGTGTTGTCGCGTCCTTCTGTTTATTTTTTTTCCAGACCGCCGAACATAGACAATGTGGTCAGTGCGGTCTGTGTTTTGGTTTGAATTTTCTCCAATGTTTCATTAATTTTGTTCCTCTTTTCGATTTTAGCTTTCTTAATTTTGATGTTTAATTTGTGCCACGTTTGTATCATTAACTTATCAATTAACTTATCAATTATTAGTTTTATTCTTATTACCTCGTTTTGTGTTTCCATGCAGGGTATAGATTATTTTCACATTTGCAGTTTTTTTCATGTTCTTTGTGTGTTTATATTTTTTATACATGTAATTTGTGAGAATGTAATCATATTTTCTGTATCTTAAATGCGTTGTTAGTTTTGAATTATTGCTTTTAGTAGTGTTGTTGAATTATTAGATTGAGCTGATAGGAAATGACATATATGATACATGGAAGTATTATTTTAATGTGAAAATAATACCAAGATGCCATAACGTTTCTCATATAAATATTTTTATAGACACTTGATACTTTTGTTAATTACTGAATAGAGTAAATTTCTGGTCCATGAGTGATTTGGTATATTATGTAATTTTTTTTAATGCATTTTTGTGTACTGTACAATAAAATATCTATCTATCTATCTATCCTTCTACGTAATTATATGTAATATTCGAATAGTCGTTCGCTTTTTTCTATCTTAATTATTTTCTTGTCTAACATGTCTCTCATTAGTTTTCCCATCTTTCTCCTCCCTCTCATCCCCTGTAATCTACCTTTCATCCGCTTCTTATATCCCTTCATCTTCCTCTATCCTTCTTCTATCCCTTCCTCTTCCTCTATCCTTCTTCTATCCCTTCATCTTCCTTTGTCCTTCTTCTATCCCTTCACTTTCCTCCTCCTCCTTTGCTCTGTCCCTGAGTAAGCCCCAAACCCTGTCTCCGCCCTGCACTGAGAATTTCCGGGTCTCAGGGTTCTTCACGACTCCCCCGCGTGGACTGAGGGCCCGTTTGGGTCTGGCTGGGGTCTTCTCGCGTCCCCTCGGTGCTTGCCTCCAGGCCTCTATACTAGAAATATAATCTCAAAATTTTACATGCGGGGTAATGGTTTGTTACAAGCTATCACCCATGCTAGAATTGAACCATTATACCTCTTGAGCAATATTAGCCTGGATGACACTTGATGTTTTTATTTGGGACCTCACAGTGGGTTATTTTGTGAAAGAGGTCAATCGCGAAATATCAGATTTTCTCAAAAATACAAAAATGTCAATAAAATTACCAATAATGCAGTTACAAACTTTATTTTGGTGTCAAAATGAGCAGAATAACAAGCCATATTGTAAAAATATTGATTCGTAAAGTGAAAAGGATAATAATAAGAGAAAAAGGAAGTCATTGGCCGAAATCTAACTTCAGGGACCTTATGAGAGAGAGAGGGAGAGAGAGAGAAGAGAGAGAGAGAGAGAGAGAGAGGAGGAGAGAGGAGAGAGAGAGAGAGAGAGAGGAGAGGAAGAAAAGGGAGGAGAGGAGAGTAGTGGTGAGGGTGTGTGTGTGTGGTGTGTGTGTGTGTGTGTGTGTGTGTGTGTGTGTGTGTGTGTGTGTGTGTGTGTGTGTGTGTGTGTGTGTGTGTGTGTGTGTGTGTGTGTGTGTGTGTGTGTGTGTGTGTGTGTGTGTGTGTGTGTGTGTGTGTGTGTGTGTGTGTGTGTGTGTGTGTGTGTGTGTGTGTGTGTGTGTGTGTGTGTGTGTGTGTGTGTGTGTGTGTGTGTGTGTTGTGTGTGTGTGTGCGCGTGCGTGCGTGTGACTAAAAACGAAGGATGAACTGTACCTAGTGATCGTACAGGACAACAAGAAGGGTGGAAGGAGAGAAGGGAAAGGGAAGTGAAGGAAATAAAGGAAGGAAGGAGGGAGGGAGAACGAGCGAATTGGAGATGGGAACCGTAATTGGCGGCCTTCACCCGAGTCACAGGTGTGGAGAGATGATTTCTGACTCGATGGAGGGAAGGCAGATAGAGGAGGGAAAAAAGTAGAAAGAGAATGAGGAGAAGGAGGAATTACTATTGTCAATGTACTCCTACAAATACACACACATGCATACACACACACACACACACACACACACACACACACACACACACACACACACACACACACACACACACACACACACACACACACACACACACACACACACACACACATACTCAAACACACACACACACACAAATACACGCACACACACACACACACACACACACACACACACACACACACACACACACACACACACACACACACACACACACACACACACACACACACACACTCAAACACACACACACACACACATACACACACACACACACACACACACACACACACACACACACACACACACAAATACACGCACACACACACACACACACACACACACACACACACACACACACACACTCAAACACAGACACACACACACAAACACACACACACACACACTCGAGCGCACGCAAATGTAGGCCTGTAGATATGTAAAGGGAGAGAAAGAGAGAGAAAGAGACACAGAGAAAAAAATGGATAAATGAAAGAAAAAAGTCTAAAAGAAATAGCAAATTGCAATGGTGAATGGAAACTGAGAGAAGAGAAGAAGAGAAAAGGTGAAAAGAGCTGAGGAAGAGTGAAAGGGTGCAAAGGTGGGAGAGAAAGAACAGGAGAGAGAGAGTGAGGAAGGAAAAATGAATGGGAGAGAGAGATAGAGAGAGAGTGAGAGAGAGTGAGAAAGAGATGAAAAATACATAATACTGATACAGATCTTCATTACTACCACCGCAAATACCATCAACGAAAATAATGATTACGCAAAAGAAAGCAAAATAAAAGAAAGAGAGAAAAAAACCAAAAGGGGCAATCAGGAGCAATTAATCTGTGTAAATCAAGACGGGTGTCAATCAATCAATCATTGGGGGCATACGCCGGGGGGCGCGTCGCCTCGCCCACCCTACGACGCCACTCTCGGGGGTCACCACGCGCGAGTCCCCACGCAGGCTCCTTTCCCATACCAAGCAGCTTTCGACAAGAAACATCAACTTGCCCCAGCCACGATCCTTGCGTGCGCCCCCTTGGCATCCTCCACGCCGGATTGTTTCTTACAGATACAGCCCGGTGGGAAGGATCGGTTTCAGGGTAGTGTGCCACATGCCCATATAGCCGGAGTTGGCGTTGACGGACTATGCACGTAATAGGCCTCGATTAAGTCTCACGGTGCAATCGCTGATTTGACACGTAATCATTCCAGCGATACCCCATGATTCTGCGAAGACACTTATTACCGAAGGCATCAATTCGTCTCTTCAAGTCCCTATTTAGTGTCCATGTCTGACAACCATACAGTAAGACAGGGATCACAAGCGACTTGAAGATCTGGATCTTTGTCCTCCTGCACAGGTACCGACAACGCCAAATACTCCTGCTGAGCGAGTCCATAACACCGTGGGCTATGCCAATCCGCCGTAAGACTTCTTGACGTGACCCGCCGTCATTATGTACTGCGCTACCAAGGTATGTAAAACTTTCCAAGATCTCAATGTCCTCGCCGCACGCATGAACATACTGTACTGTTTAATCTAGTAAGCCTCCAAACACCTGGACCTTGGTCTTAAGCCAGGAGACCTCAAGTCAGTGATCTTGGTGTTGCCGAGGGATGCTCCACAATCAATTTGATCTACAACTTTTCCAAATATCCAGTCCATACAAGTGTTAAAAAGTAATGGGGCAAGGACGCACCCTTGCCTCACTCCTGTATTCACAGGAAAGAAGCTAGATACACCTCCCCCACACTTCACAGCACTCGCAGTCCCAGAGTACAGACCAGTCATCAAACCAATAGTCCTTGCAGGAATCCCGCGAAGTCGCAGAAGATCCCAGAGTGACTCACGATGCACTGAGTCAAACGCCTTCTTGAGATCAACATAAGCTACAAGCATCCCCTGTCGAAACTCACGTCGGCATTCCACCAGGACACGAAGACAAGTGTGACGTCCTCAAATTATTCCCACTAGCGAACACCCACATGTTAATTTGTTCCTTTTTGACACCCTCTCCTAATTCCTTTGTTCCTGTACCCTTTTACCATTCCCTTTCCTTATCTTCAGTCCTTGCCTTCCTAAACTAGCTTCAACACTCTTCTGCCCTCCTCTTTCTCTTCATTATTTCTGTTATTTTTCCTTCCAAAACACACACAAAAACTATAATAAAAATATACCTGGTGCCCTACACCTCCATACGAGAGGTTATCGTTTCTCAACGTTAAGATTTATGTCTCGAGTCTGTTATGTCTTTAAGTTTTATGTCTCGCTTCTATTTCGTCAAATGCGTAGCTTTGGGTCAATGGAAGATATGTGCTCATCATTTGCTAATGTATTTTGGTTATTTCGTGTTATTCTAGTGTTCTTAGTTAAATGAACGTCTAAAAAAAAAAATTAGGTAGTTTGGATGGGGAAGACGAATAATGGAGCAGTGTAGTTGTAGCTAAACAGTACGGGGAGTCAAATGATTAGTTTAAAAATACTTAGTTTAGTAGTTATACAATGTAGCCACACTTTTAGATTGGTGTTACAAGTTTCCAGATATAACAACTGTTGTCTAGCGGACGCTTTGACAGCATCAATCTAATAACTATCATCAAATCAAAGTGTAAAATATTATGAAAATTAATAAAAAAACTCAGACCAAAGTCATCTTTTACAAGTATATCTTACTAAATTTGTTTTTTCAGTTAATTTGGACACGTCCCAATATCCCCAGAACGACCTTAATGGCACGCCAAGGAGAGAGTATCGGAGACACACACACACACACACACACACACACACACACACACACACACACACACTCGACACACACACAAGGGTACTCCGCGGTGTAGGGGAAGCACGCTCGGTTCACAACCGAAAAGTCCCGGGTTCGATCCCCGGGCGGAGCGGAAACAGATGGGTTGTTTCCTTAAAACCCGAGCCCCTGTCCACCCAGCAGTGAATGGGTACCGGGTGTTAGCCGGGGTTTGTGACCTGCTCTCCAGGGTGCTGGCTTCGGCCAACACAAAGCACTAAGGATGAATGATAAAAAAATGTTGATATGGAGACGGGGCCACACGAGCATTGCTCTGGCCCTGTAAAATACAACTAGATGAATACAACTAGATGAATACACACACACACACACACACACACACACACACACTGTCACACACACACACACACACACACACACACACACACACACACACACACACACACTGCCTGAACGGCTTGGTGGGTTAGAGCGTCCGGCATCATTCTGTGGTCCGGGGTTCAGTCTCCGGTCCCGCTCATTCCCGGGGATTTTTCCACTGAGAAGTTCGGGCGGTTACTGTCCCACTTGAGCAAGGGTAAGTGTAGTATGTAAGGTCCCAGCATTACCCCTTATCCCTCGTCAGGGGTACACCTGGGTACATTGTTAATTTATTAATGTACTAGTACACTACCCAGGAACTTACTGTTAAGTGGGATAATTCCTTCTCGCTGTCCTTTAGTACTGCCAATGGTATTCGGCAGGGGGGGATTTTATCTCCCTACCTATACAATGTGTACACGGATGCTCTCAGTGCCAACCTTCGTGATACAGGCATCGGCT
>JACEEZ010016696.1:457500-460603 GCA_016584305.1 Chionoecetes opilio
CGACGAGAGCTTTCGAATGAGCTATAGAACGGCCCCAGGCGACCACCACAGCGTTCGTTAGAAGCGCGGACAAATTTTCTCCAGGACACTTTCCTCTCTACTGAGTCATCTTAGGCAGGGGTTATCACCCCTGCCCGATTACATACATAATTACATACATACTACTTATACTTACATACTGCCACCCCACTTTGCCTGTCTCTCTGTCTTTCCCTGACTTACATATTACTTATATACATGCTTACTACTTACATACTGCCCCTCTACTTTATCTGCCTGTATGTGTGTGCTTCTTTCTCTGACTTACATATCACCCCTATGTCTATCTACTTTTCCATTCCCATCACTAAGTCAGCATCTTCTACATCAGTCACCTGGCTACCTTCCTCTCCAGGTCAGTAGCGTTTTTCTCCACTCACCTGCCACCTGCTGCCCTCCCCGCCCTTAAGCGGCCATAAATGCCTCTAAGGAAAAAAAACGTAGGACAGAATGTTTCTAAAATAGTTTTCCCATAGACAAACTTCTGCTACCTTCCCTCTGGCTCGTTCTTTTTCCCCCTTCTCTGTGATGGGGTCCTTGCCTTCCCTTCCCTCCTTTAACATTCCTTCTCCTTTCCTTTCCTCCCCCCTACCCCTTTCCCCTTATCCAAACTACTACCTCGTACTTTGATCCCATTATTTTCCATACTGGGCTTCCTATTCTACCTCTATTCCTTTACCTCTATGTCCCCTTATCCTCCATTTCCTCCCCTCTCTCTATCCACTCGTTTTCTCAACCAGCTCAATTCATAAGTAAGAAAAAGGTAAATAAAAATGGAAGTTCAGGAACATGGAAAAATCTGGGGATGGGAAAATAATATAACGTGATATTTGTACTGTAAATAATGGTGTTTATTTTTTTTTCTCTCTCTCCTTCTCTCTCGTGTTGACCCCTTAATAAGGCCTGTATTGAGGTTAGATCAAGTTACAGGTGGAGAAGGAGGGAAGGAGAGCGAGGGTCGGAAGGATTGAGTCAGATGACGTGTGTGTGTGTGTGTGTGTGTGTGTGTGTGTGTGTGTGTGTGTGTGTGTGTGTGTGTGTGTGTGTGTGTGTGTGTGTGTGTGTGTGTGTGTGTGTGTGTGTGTGTGTGTGTGTGTGTGTGTGTGTGTGTGTGTGTGTGTGTGTGGTTTGCACACACACATACACACACAAACACACACACACACATAACATACACCCACACACACACACACAAACACCCACACACACAAACACACACACACACACACACACACACATACATACACACACACACACAGTATTCGGAGAGGTGGTGGCAGAGTGGTTAACGCCTGCAAGTGACGTGTTCGGTTTGCCAAGTCGTATCCCCGAGGGGTAACAAAATCTTTCTGCACCGTCGAGTGGCCTAAGAAAACCCGTATATTGCCCATTAACTCTACCTTCGATAGCGAGTGCATCAGAGGACACAGGGGGTCAGCATTAGCCTCTAATCACAGGCGCCACAATTAAATCCTACCTGCGCCACCATGGGCGAAGGCCAACCATCATAGCCCTCGAGGAAACCTCCAGAGCCTACGATCCGAGCTCTGGAGGCAATACCGCTTGCAGGTCCTATAGGCATAAATGTGAACATTTATGAAGAAAAACAACCTTGTATGAGAATGCTGATTTGACCGGTTTTTATTACCTCCACAAAAATGCTCTCTCTCTCTCTCTTCTCTGTCTCTGTCTGTCTCGTCTGTCTCTTCTCGTCTCTCTCCTCTCTCCTCTTCTCTCTCTCTCTCTCTCTCTCTCTCTCTCTCCTCTCTCTCTCTCTCTCTCTCTCTCTCTCTCTTTGTGCGCTTAACCATAGTTTTTCACCCGCGGCAATAAATATGCACCAATCTCTAACCTTCTTTCTTATACGTGGGTGTTTGTGTTGGTAAATGATTCATCTTTTTCTGCTTATCCATCTGTCAGGTTCTCTTCCTGAAGCCCGTCAGCTGGCCGACCTCCAACTGGCAAAACACACACACACACACACACACACACACACACACACACACACACACACACACACACACACACACACACACACACACACACACACACACACACACACACACACACAAACGATAAGTTTGCTGGACTCTAGCCTACCGTCCTAACAAAAACTTATAAGTATTTTTTTCAAAGTGCAAACGTGCTTCTGATGGAAAGAAAACAAAGTAAAATTTTAAATTGAATTAAAGAAGAAGAAAAAGAAGAACAAAATGATGATGATGATGATTATGATGATGGTGCAGATGAAGAAAACAACCACCATAACAACTACAATCATAACAATAACAACCATAACAACAAGAACCATAACAGCAACAACCATAACAACAACCATAACAATAACAACCATAACAACAACAACCATAACAACAACAACCATAACAACAACAACCATAACAACAACAACCACAACAACAACAACCATAACAACAACAACCATAACAACAGCAACCATAACAACAACAACCATAACAATAACAACCATAACAATAACAGCCATAACAACAACAGCCATAACAACAACAACCATAACAACAACAACCATAACAACAACAACCATAACAAGAACAACAACATAACAATAACAACCATAACAACAACAACCATAACAACAACAACCATAACAATAACAACCATAACAACAACAACCATAACAACAACAACCATAACAACAACAACCATAACAACAACAATCATAACAACAACAACCATAACAAGAACAACCATAACAACAACAACCATAACAACAACAACCATAACAACAACAACCATAACAATAACAACACAACAACAACAACCATAACCAAACCAACAAACCATAAACAACAACAACCAACAATAAACAAAACCATAACAACAACAACATAACAACAACAACCATAACAACAACAACCATAACAACAACAACATAACAAAACAACCATAACAACAACAACCATAACAACAACAAACCATAACAAACAACCATAACAAAACAACCATAACAAAACAACCATAACAGAACAACATAACAACCATAACAAACAACCATAACAAAACAACCATAACAACAACACAACAA
>JACEEZ010016698.1:0-38909 GCA_016584305.1 Chionoecetes opilio
CCCATGAAAATTGCTTATGCTGCATGGTCACAGTCGCTTATGTGGAACTGTATCGAAGCTTCTGAAAATCAAGGTATTAATCGAGGAATTTTAGCGTCCCAGTTTGAATAAATGACATTAAAAAATCCAGTAGGTTTGTTAAGCAGGATCTCTTATTTCGAAAATCCTGCTGGAGTTTAGTATTGAGATATTTTCATCGAGAAAAGACACTATTTTATCCCGCAATATTTTCTCAAATAGTTTAACAATCACGGACGTTAGACTAATTGGGCGATAATTACTTGCGAGGCTCTTACTCCCTTTCTTGAATATCGGTGTAACATTAGCTAATTTCCACATACTAGGAACATTTTTTTCACATAGCGATTTATTGAAAATAATCTTTAATGGGAGCGAAAGTTGACTGTGACATTCGCGAAGTAGTCGCGGCGAGATTTCGTCCACCCCCACGGATTTTGCTGGGTCAAGTTTCAGCAAATACTTTGATATTTCGTCTACTGTTATCTCTCCTATTACCAGTCTATCCCTTTCGAGTCCTGCATACATGTTTACTGGTTCTGGTAATGGAGTTTCGTCTTCTTTAATAAATACCGCATTAAAGTATTCATTGAGTACGAACGCCATACTCTTATTATCATGGCTGCCGTATTCTGTATAATTCTCTATTACCCACCACTGACCTGGGCAGACATTATCATGGCTGCCGTATTCTGTATAATTCTCTATTACCCACCACTGACCTGGGCAGACATTCAGAAAGAGTTAAAGGGCACGGTGTTTAGCTTAACTAACTTCCTCTATTTGTACAACCCGGAAGTCGCGGGGATTCTGGTACGAGATATGGGAGTGGCGCTACGGTGTCACTATGGGCTTCGATAGCTGATTGGCTGAGCGAGTACAATTACGTCACAGCCTCGCCAGCGAATCACATAGTATTTCTCAAAAGTTTCAGGCCAATACAAAGGCTTCCACGCTCTCAGCTGTGTTTATAAACAAATTCATCATCCACACCAAAATGCTCCACCCTTCTTCCTCCTCCTCCTCCTCCACCTCCTAGCTTCTCCTCCTCCTCTTCCTCCTCCTAACCTTTTCTTATAGCAGCCGGCAGCAGTTGTAGCAGTAGCAGCAGCAATAAAATATAAGCGGTGTTTTTGTCGTCCAAGCATCGTCTTATATAGTACGAAGACCACTCCAATAACACTTGCTGAAATGTTTGTTACACGGCTTATATTTTATTACTGCTGCCACCACCACTACCATCACCGCTGCCACCACTACAACCACCACCAACTGCTATAAGAAAAGGTACTTCTTCTTCCTCCTCCTCCACCTCCTAGCTTCTCCTCTCCTTCTCCTCCCCCTCTTCCTCCTCCCAACCCTTCCCACAGCAGCCGGCAGCAGTGCAGTAGCAGCAGCAGCAATAGCAGCAGCAGAAGCAGCAGTAATAAAATATAAGCCGTGTTTTTGTCGTCAAGCATCGTCTTGGTACGAAGACCAATCCAATAACACGCTGAAATGCGTGTTACACGGTTTATATTTTATTACTGCTGCCACCACTACCACTATCACTGCTGCCACTACCACAACTACCACCAACTGCTACAAGAAAAGGCTAGGAGGAGAAGGAGAAGGAGAAGGAATATAATTATATTATATGTACCTTGTCTGTTTCGCGGAGCTGTGCGTGGTGGTGTATGGTGTGGTGAGTCATGGTGAGATGCCACATTCGCCACTCGACCATCACCCCATAACAAACTCATCACGAGCGGATGGCATTGTAATATGGCCTAATTTCATTTGTATACTTGCCCTGTTCAGTTCTTGAGTCAGAAAACATCATATATACTCAATTTATGAGTATTTTTATGTATATTGCGTGCTCTACAACTGCCTAGAGGCAGTTGTATGATTTTGACAGCTCAACGTCTTTAACTACGTCATCAATGTGCCTGCAGAATGCCAAAAGTCGCCCAGAACAGCTGTTGGAAGTCGCTAGGTCGTGCAGACCGGAAGTAAGCCTCTCTGAATGTAGCCCCAGATCTTTGAATAGCTGCCCTGCGGCAGGGCCTGCGCCGCCACCACCATCACCACCACGCAAACACTCACCACGCTAAGCTGCTGCAGGGTAAGGGAGAGGTAATGAGGCTATAAAAAAAGTATATTTTACTGTTTCACACACACACACACACACAAATAGCTTTTGTTATAACCCAGAAGAAAACCTGATATTTTACTTTGGAGGATTGATTAATAGGTGCTACTTTAGTATGCGGTCTACCGCAGTACTGCAGTCTACAGTGGTGTGGGGTTTGATCTACCCCTACACTGGTCCACAGGTCCCCTACCCCTGCATCTGAAGGGATTAGTTACTGTAGCACATGTCGATCAAAGGTCAGGTAGCTAACACAGGTCAGGTTATCATAACACTGGTCGACAAAAAAAATCGAAGATATGGTTCTGGACTAATGAAGCTGATTATAGGTAAACCGACCTGCTGAACTCGAATCTGATGTTCAATTAACTCTATCACGTCCAGTTTTTGGAGAACCAGATGCAATTCATGAAAAAATATGGGTAAAATCAGCAGAAATAGGTTTCACCAATGTTTTAATTTTAAACTCTTAATCTTTTATTTTCTTAAGCCCATTTAGGGCAGTGCAGTGTTTTTGAGTCAGTGTGGTTTGTGCAGTGAGCAGGGGAGGGTGTGCGCGCTGCGTATTGGCGAGGGGTTAGCAGGCTGTGTAGTACGTTTTTTCCTACTGATCGTACAGCTATTGACATATGTTTAAACATTTTATTTTCTTTGCAGATATGATGTATTTGATTTAGTGGAGTCCTAATTTTAGTTGGTTTACCGTATATAGTACTTGTACCGGGCTGTGATGGAGCGCCGTAACTGTGTGAATGCATCGGACAGTTTTGTTACATATGTGGAATTTTACCCTGACAGTCTGAAGAAACCTCTTACAAAGAATGTTAAAGCAGCTTATCTGCATTACTTCAAGTGCTGTATAGGTGATCAAGATAAGAAGTGGGCCACTCACGTAGCATGCAACCCCTGTGTGAACCACTTGAATGAATGGATGCGTGGCAAACGGCCATCAGGCATGGCATTCGCATCCCAAGGTTTGGCGTGAACAAAAGGATCACAGTACTGACTGGTACTTCTGCCTCACTAACATCAAAGGATATTCAATAAAAACGCGAGCTAAAATCAGGTATCCTGACGTACCTTCTGCCATCAGGCCTGTGTCACATGGTCCTGATCTCCCAGTTCCAAATGTTCCAATTGTAAGTGCTATAAGTGAATCAGATTCGAACGAGGAGGATAATCCCATGGACACAGACTTTCAAGAAATGGCAGACAACAGAGAGCCCAAATTCATCAGTCAGGAAATGGCTACATGACCTTGCTAGGGACTAGATCTACCAAGGAGAAAAGTGAAGTCCTTGGATCTCGTCTCAAGGGATGGAATTTGCTACAAGAAGGAGTTCTCATCACCACGTTTCGTCGTAGACATAAAAAACTTTCAAGCTTCTTCAAGATGGAACACAAGCTCTGTTACTGCTTTGATGTTGACACACTCATGGAACAACTTTGTGAGTCTCACACTTATGATAAGAGTGAGTGGCGGCTGTTCATAGATTCAGGAAAAAACACGCTAAAGGCCGTTCTTCTGCATAAGGAAATAAGCTTCCGAGTGTTCAATTGCGCATGGCCATGAAATGAGTGAAACTTATGAAACTATGAAGACTTTGTTATCTGCTGTTAAATATGAAGAACATCAGTGGAATCTGTGTGGGGACCTGAAGGTAATCTCCTTGCTTCTAGGACTCCAGTTAGGTTACACTAAGCACATGTGTTTTCTTTGTTTGTGGGACTCTAGAGCGGACAGCAAACATTACAAACAAAAGGAATGGCCAGCACGACCGAAAGACTCACCTGGCAGGTTCAACTGTATGTACAAACCTCTTGTTGACAGTGAAAAAGGTGTATATATAAAGTCAAAATTTACTGTGATTGGCATATTTTCGGATATTTCCAAGATGTGGCACATTTTTGGATATATTTGGAACATAATTTAAGTATATTTTTTCCAGATATGTACATTAGGTCCTAATAAAGCCGCAGGCACCACCATAATGTAATTACGAGTAATATATATTAACGTAGGGGGATTGTTTCGATTAATATGTAATTATATATACGTATATAATTATAATAGCTATTAAAATTAAAAATGCCGATATTTCAAAACTATACGTGCTAGAGAAAAAGCAATGCCATTTTTGAAATCAGCAGCGAAAAATGCTTTCCAACCCATACACAATGAACTCAGAACCATTTTTGGTGTCGACCCGTGTAATTGATCCCCTACACCTACATCTGAAGGCATTAATTTATGGTCCACAGGTCATTGGTCAGGTAGCTAACACGTCAGGTTATCATAATTGATCCCTACACCTGCATCTGAAGGAATTATTTATGGTCCACAGGTCATTGGTCAGGTAGCTAACACAGGTCAGGTTAACACAACTGTCCTATACAAGGTGAACAAAGATGACTCTCCTCAGTTTAGTCCCAAACTTCCACATGCGTTGTCTTTCACTCCACAATGAAGCTGAAAGATTTTTACCGACGTGTTCTACAAACAGAAGAAACTGCAGTTGCATTTCTTCGTGGTAATAATCTTCTGGATGCACCACTGCAAGCAGATCCGTGTCATCGATTGGTAGTGATCGTGCAGGAAAAAACGAAAGCGTGAGAGGTGTGGAGAATTCAGAGCCTGTCCTTCTTCGCTGTCCACGTAAAGTGTGCCAAAACGACACGTTCGTTCGTCAAGGGAATGCATTCCTCCAATTATCACGGATAGGACCAACACTTACACAGCAAGCTGAGTTTTGAGTGATGTCTCTTGTTTGTTCTGATGTTGATGCTGATGTTATTGTTCCTTAATAAATGATTAATAAATACATTAAATGTTAATTCTCTCATTAAACCCATAGTATAGCGTAGTAGCTGCCGTAGCATCATACTACGTATAAGCAGCCGGTAGACCGCATACTAAATTGGAAAACAGGACGGTAGACCGCATACTAAAGTAGGGATCCACCGTGAAGATCCGTCACCCCGAGTTTGGCAGGGTGACGGTTCTTCAGGTGGGATATCCTGGGATGACGTCTTCAGGTGGATATCCTGGGGTGATGGTTCTTTCAGGTGGGATATCCTGGGGTGACGGATCTTCAGGATGTGATAGCCTGGGGTGACGGATCTTCGGTGGGATATCCTGGGGTTGACGGATCTTCAGGTGGGATATCCTGGGGTGCCGGATCTTCAGGTGGGATACTGGGGTGACGGATCTCAGGTGGGATATCCTGGGGTGACGGATCTTCACCGGTGGGATATTCTGGGGTGACGGTTTTTTAGGTGGCAACACCTTGGGGTTGAACGGTTTTGTTTCAGGTGGGTTCAAGACCTGACCTGGACCATTACTTACAAGTGAAGTCAGGTCCAATGGTACAAGAGAGGATCAGGACCCTCCAGTCAGGTAGGAGGATTATATTAACGCAAGTGGGCTAAAAGAAATAGTCATATAAGGAGTCAGTGGACATATGCACGCAATGCCTCCAAATATAGCAAAACTCTGCTGTGTTGATGATTACCCTAAGTTTTATTCGGTGGCTTCACAAAACTGACTTTTAAAAACGTTAAGTTAAGTGTGATACTTCTAATATCTGGATGAATTGGACAAATAAGGATCACCTGAAGCTCCGTCACCCGCATAGTTTTGCAGGGGACGGATCTTCAGTTGGGATATCCTGGGTGACGGATCTTCATGTGGGATATCCTGGGGTGACGGCTCTTCAGGTTGTAAATCCGGAGTGACGAATCTTCAGGTGTGGAATCCTGGTTGACGGATCTTCGGTGGACATTCTGGGGTGACGGATCTTTCATGTGATCCGTAGTATTATTATTAGTAGTAGTATTATAGGGTGGTATAGTAGTAGTAGTAGTAGTAGTAGTATAGTTGGTAGTAGTGGTAGTAGTAGTCGTGGTAGTATAGTAGTAGTATTAGTAGTAGTATTAGTAGTATAGTAGTAGTAGTATTAGTAGTAGTAGTGGGTAGTAGTAGTAGTAGTGTAGTGGTATAGTAGTATAGTAGTTGTATAGTAGTAGTAGTAGTAGTGAGGTTAGTAGTAGTAGTATCGTAGTAGTTGGTAGTAGTATAGTATCGAGTAGGCAGGCAACATTAAATTTATTAATGTATATCAAACGTTGTAAAAGTATCATGATGCTTTTGCATATACGTGCAGAGGAGAGAGAGAGAGGAGAGAGAGAGAGAGAGAGAGAGAGAGAGAGAGAGAGAGAGAGAGAGAGAGAGAGAGAGAGAGAGAGCGAGAGAGAGATAGAGGAGAGAGAGAGAGAGATAGAGAGAGAGATAGAGAGAGAGAGAGAGAACTCTACTTAGAAGAAAACTACCCATCATCTTGTTTCATGCGAGCAGACTCTCTGACTTATCATTGTTGTCATTATCTCATTGCTTTTATTATCATTACATCATTATCATTTATTGATTCATATATGTATAGCATAAGCGTCATTATTATTATTATTATGATTATTATTTATTATTATCAGGCTACCATTATTATTATTGCTATTTTCGCTAGTATATATCTCATATAATGCCGATTTTAATTCGTCATTATTTCTATCATTACTCACTTAGCATCGATCCCTGCCTTTGGCTATGAAACGTTCAGTTTTATTTAAATCGTTCGTATATCCTATGAATCTCCAGTGTGTGTGTGGTGTGTTTGTGTGTGTGTGTGTGACCTGTTGTGTGTGTGTTATTCACCCATGGTCTTGTCCACGCGATTCGGACTCGCGATCGCTAAGGTTTTACCCTCCCGGTGCGAGCTTGGAAACTCTTATTACCGATATATTGGTAAGCGGGGGACCACAGATCCCCATTCCCTTTGCCAGGGGAACGTAACCGCCCGAAATTTGTCAGTGAAAAAATCCCCAGGAGAAGTGAGGATTCGAACGCTACCAAGAAGGGCAGGCCTCACGCTATCACCTGACCATACGCGCGGTGTTGAGCGGTTGTGAGTGTGGTGTGTGGGGAAAGTTGTTTTTGGGGACCCACAAAGTTTAATGTCAGAATTTTTTTGGGGGCTATGTACCGGATAATTCGTCTAGGCTACTTCTAATTACGATAAAACTATACTGTAATGTATTACCTATATAGTTCAACTCCAAGGATCGAAGCTCCAGGTATTATGGGAGTCATTGGCCCCTAGCGCCTCTACGCCCCCACCCCCATCACAATGCTCCTGCTGGTATCGTGGTTTCCCGCTTCGGCTAGTGCAACCAGCCTCCCCCCCCCCCTGGTGGTGGTGCAAACAAAGCTGGGGGGGCCTCTGCTGCCCGCCGCCCACTGTGGAAGGAGGTAGTTTCCTCAGTCTCGCTGTTGGCGACGCCGCGCGGGTGGGCATGACTCCACTGTGGTGCCCGGGTGGCGGATTTGCCCTCTGGTCGCGCTGACTCATCCTCAGAGGTAGGGGCGTTGTGAGCCTCCTGGTGGGGCACGTGGGGAGGGTAAGCACGTCCTCCCCCCCTTCCCTCTCCCCCTGGGTCGCGGGTGAGAAGGATATAGCGGTTGTGCATGTCAACACACAACACAAAGGCGTAGCAGTTTTCAAAGTTTTTCAAGTTTATTGAGAGGAAAAGGTGGGGGAAGTTCAAAGAGGAAAGAGGCGGGGGGGGGACCAAGAATACCAATAACAGAAATAACAGAAATACATGAAATACAGAAATGAAATAAAGTGCCGGCGGTCCGGCTTGCTGATTTTAGTTAAAACGTTCACAAAACATTCACACACGACATAAAAAAGAAAAAAAAAATTCCATCTAAATATTTTTTTTAAAGTAATAAAACAAAGGATATAACACATACTAATTATGGGATGAAGTGAACGAGTAAGTTAAAAGACATGAGTAATACATATAAAAGATTTGAAATAAGACAAGACCAGAGAAGAAAACAATATTCTTAAAAAACAAAACAAAGAAACTGAGTAACAATAGATAATAATAATTGATACATAATGGTGGATATAATATATATAATATATATATATAATCGTGATATGACTAATGGGAATACATAATAACTCAAAAGTTAAGCAAGATTATAACCGTGTTTTTTTTTTTTTTGTTTTTTTTTATTACGAGAAAAACGAAACCAAAACAAGCACAAAACGGTGAGGACATAAAGACAGCAGAGCTAAAGTAACGTGGGGCGTGGTCGACGTGGGGGCGGGCTCGGGGTCCATCACGCAAAGGCCCCTCAGGCTCCTGGAGAACCACCCGTGGGAACCATCCGGGGCCGCGTCGCTGAGTTCCTGCAGGACCAGAAAACTAAAACTGCTCCCAGTACTCCTCCTGCTCTCGTGAGCCACAACCGTTGTGAGGCCCATGTGATGCAGGCGGGACATTGCTGGCTGGGAGGGTGTCGGACGGGACTCGTGTAAGCGACTTTTCCATTTCTCAACGAAGAGTCGTTTCCCACCTGTGGTTTCACCACGAAAACCCTGAGAGCAAAGCAACAAAACACCAAAGCGTCTTCTGTTTCTGCTGTTCTTGAGAGCAAACGTTTTTTTCTTCCTTTTCCTCTGCAGCCAAATCGTTCTGCAAAACTCGTTCCTGCAAAAACCCGTTGGCCAGACACAGCAGCAACATTTCTGGGCCCCCGTTTGCAGAGCTTTACTGATATGAATTCTGTCCTTGCTCGACCAGGGTCCTGGCCCTTGTCCCTGCTTCAATCAGTGCGTTTTCAAGGAGCGTGATGACAAGACACATTCATGCGTCAGGATGCTCAGATTTTTCCTGCCTCCTGTCCCCCTCTTCTGGCCCTGCTTTGTCTTCCTGCTTCCACCTGTCTGCTCCCCACAGGAAAGAAGCAAAGGAAGTGGCTTAGCAGAACAAAAAATCAAAGGTTGCTTGTCCTTCCTCTCTCTGCTCAGACAGAGCAAGAGGGGCAGAGCCTGCTCAGACCAAGGAGGGGAGTTAGCTTGCTCGGGGGACCACAGGGAGGAGCGTCAGATAGGAGCTGCTCCTTGTCCTGGCTCCGCTACATAGAATCTCCTAGGAAGGGGGTTGCTGTCCTGGGCTCCCGGAGAGTCATGATTTCCAGTGGTCGGTCCAGTCCGTATTGATGGAGGGGCTCAGTGCCTAGGCCGAGAGGGGTGCAAACAAGCGAGTGCAGGTGCAAAATTTTTTCAGAGAGCGGTCATCATCCCTCGTCGGACCGGGTGGTAGGTTAGTCCAGGGCAGGAACCAGCGCCTTGAACCTAACGAGGTGGAAGCTTCAACCAAAAGGCCTTACCCTTGCGGGGTCGAGGTCCCCGTTACACCCAACCCCCTCACTTCGCCTACGCCCCCCAAACTGGGCCCCCCTCGCCGCGCTCCAGCCCGAACGCCTAATCGCACGGCCCCCAAACCGTTCCCCCCCCTCCCCCCACTGCGCCCCGCTCCGCCCGGCCCCCCAAAACCCCTCCACCCCCCTAGCCCCCCCCCCCACTGCCCCACACCCGCACCCCCACACCCCCCATTGTCTCTAGATGCAAGTCCCCACCGGAAAAAACACCGTTAGAAGGTGTTAAACATGGGCGTGACTTTTTTGAGGGGGGGGCCTGCGGGGCGCGCCGAACAATCGGCTCTCGGGGGGGGGGGGGGGGGGGGGGGACCCGAAGAACAACGGCATCGTGTACTCTCGTGACGGAGGGGGGAGCTCCACGTGGTGGCCGGCCGTACCTTCGCGATGATAGCTTGCAGGCCGAGGACGGTGCCGCTGGCCTGGAAGTCCAACACTCTACCGTCCACCATTTTAGGGGGGCGGTGGGGGGGTTCTGGGTCGCCCTTCGGGATGACGCTGACTTGGCGAGGTTGGTCCTTGATCCTCCACTCCTCTTCCTCCTCGAAGGCGCTGATTGGCTATACCTCTCTCTCAGTGCGGGCCGTTTGAGCATGGCGCTGGATGCCGTCCTGATGGAAAACCGACCTGGGACACATATCGCGTCCAGACATTCCATGCCCGCCACCGACGACTGGCAGTCACGGGTGTACAGGACATACAAGAGTTTGGGGAGAGAACACTACCCGCGGTTACTCGCCTGTCTCCAGTGGGAAGTGGGGCCAACCTGGTGCCGACCTTAGATTCTGGGGGGCCGTCCGATCTCCAGAAAAGTTCGCAGAGTAACACGCTCGACCCGGGCCCGGGAGCCCAAGGTGAAGCAGCTTGTACTTGAGTCCAAGGTGCCACACCTTGTCGAATCGCCTTGCTGACATCCCGGAGGACCAGATTGCAGCACCTTAGCCGGAGGCGTGTGGAGGCAGGCCTCCCGTGGCCACCGCGATGGCGTGAGTGGTGCCCCTTCCACGGCGTAACCCGTACTGTTGGCGTCGTTGTACAGGGCCGTTTTCCTCCAGGTAGTTGAGGAGGCCCTCAAAAAAAAAAAAAAAAAAACAAAATCCCAGCGATGATCTCTCAAACAGCTTTCCCCGGAACCTCCAGGAGGGAGATGGGGCGATAGCTGGTCTGGGCGGGTAGTGCCTTCCCAGACTTGATCAACATCCTCACCTCCGCTTCCTTGAACGTCTGGGAAGTAAACCAGCCGAGAGAGCCGCGTTCCAGGATGTCCCGCAACCGTCCATCCGCCCGCTCTGGGATGTGAGAGAGAAATGAACTTTTGTTAATACCGCTGACAGCCCTGGGCAGGTACTTCCTAGTCTTGTGCCTCAGGAACCCCCCCCCGAGGCTCCCCTGAAGATATCTGGAGTCGAGCTCCGAGGTGCCCCTTATCCTCGTCGTGTCCGCCGCCGCTCAGGAGTCGACCTACGGAGATTTTCCGTCATGATATCCAAGCACAATGTCATTGTGTCGTCGTCAAAGTCATCCCGGTAGCACAGTGTGTCTCCCAAACAGAGGTGTGCAGGCCGGGCTTTGTCAACTCGGAGTGGTGTTTTAGGTCCGTTTGGTGGTCTAATAAATATGTGTCTTTGTTAGTCGCGCGTCCAGAAAAGTCTCTTTACTGCTCGCCAAAAACTTTTGGGTCCCTGTGTGAACGAAGTCTGGCTAGAGCACTACCCCAGGACTGCCGGGATTCAACACTGTCTGGCGTCCCCTGTAGTGTTAAGGGCTTGTAATGAATGTAACGTCTGTAATTGTCATAAGTCCAACCTGCTTCTTCCGGCCTGGGCCGAAGAGCCTGGACTGTATACGTGTCATCTGTGTCAGTCTGAGGGTGTACAGTATGCTGGTGTCCTTGTGAGCATTCTTGGGTATGTGTCTGTCAGCAGCAAGTTTGACTGTGGACTCCACGAGTCAGTGCCGCGTCAATATCGTCCAAGTCCCTCGGGATAACGTCAGGTAGGTTCGGCAGTTTGGTAGTGACGCGTCCCCCGTCACAAGCGACCCAGTCAGTTCTGTGAAGGCGAAGGATTTAGGAACAGGTATGGGAATGTGGGAGTGGATATGTCGAGTATAATGGGAATATGATCGCTGGTGGTTAAGGGGGCCTGGCGTGATAGAATGCATATAAGAAATTAGCGGCATTATAAGAACATGTCAGGAGAAGTAGCAGAAAGAGGGCCGTAGTAAGTGGAAACTGTGGACCAAGGTGATTGGCTGTCTGACGTCTGAGTAGGCCCCGAGCTCACGAACCGGGTTTGATTGGTCCGATCTGTAGCCTAGGGTCGGTTGTCTGGCGTTTCAGAATCCCCAAGCAAATTGAAAACTGGGGTCGTCGTCTACCAGTCCGCAGACAGTCCTGTGAGGAAGGAAGGGACGTCCTGGGGGAAGTATGAGGTGGCCGATGAAGACCGGTCCGTCAGATGTGTCTATCTCAATTGCGAGGGTCTCGGACAAAAAATCATCCTCGATCCTGCCTGTAAGCGATCCCCTGACTGCTATGGCGACCCATCCATGTGGCTCGCCTTGCTGGGATTTTGTTGATAAGTCCTGTAACCCTGGAATTTTTCAGTCTAGTCTCGTCATTCCAGTCGTGGTCCGTTGATCAGGATGATGTCTGGGTCGTATTGCGGTAGCAGTTACTCAGGTCAAAGCGTCGTGTGGTCCAGTGAGTACATTGTGCTGGATCATCGTAGACGAGTCACTTCCCTGTTTCTATTTCTTCCACTCTCCGGTAACCTCTAGCAGCGACCTGCCTCCACAGCGGCGGGGGGGTGTCCCCGCGTATGAGTGTTGGCTGCGTCCACTAACCGAGCCACCCTTGATGATTTCTGTGGGGCTTCCCCCTCCCTCGGAGCCCGCCGGAGCGGCTCAGCTGGCGACGCTGCTCGGCTTAGGGTCCCTATCCATGGACCACCGGGGCGAGCTCCGCGGGCGACGCTGCCTCGGCTTAGGGTCCCTTCCGCGGAGCCAGCCGGGGCAAACTTCCACGGCCGTCGCTGATTGGCTGGCGTCCCCCTCGTGACTGACAGAAAGCACATCAACGTTCGAGGTAGTGGTGGTGGCCGCGGCCTGTGATGGTATTTGAGGCCTCGTCATTAGCTTCCCTCCCCAGGGCGGGATCAACGGGGTCGACCCTGTGTCGGGGCGGTGTCCACTGAGATGCGTGGGGTGAGGTGTCGGTGAGGCCGGCGTGTTTCCACGGGAACCAGGTACTTGCGCGTTTGGTGAGGACATGGCGACAGGGGTCAAACCACGTCCACTCAGTATTTTTTGAATTATTCGCTTCCGAAGGGGGGTTGGGAGGCATTTTAACATTAGGGAGCCATTCAGGGCGAGGCACACTCCGGTAATGTTCTCCTGGCATTTGCCGGGGTTTCAACGCTGTTCATGAAGTGGGCCTGCCATCAAGCAGATTAACCGTCGTGTTGAAGTCTGGTGTTGGTAGTGTAGGTTGAGCGTTGTGTTGGGTGGGGTTGCTGCCTGCGCGTACGAAGGGCGGCCCCACGGCCTCCCTCTTGTCGAGCCGTGCCTCCTTAGCCCTGAGAGCTCGTTTCCGTCCTCGCAACGCATTGCCCTGCAGCTGTGGTCCTTCCCGCAGTTAATGCATCGTTTCTCTGTGGCTTCGCACCTATTGAATCTGTGATCCCGGCTATAAAGCACACCCTGAGCAGGCGAGGTATCTTGAGGCTTGTCACACAAGGCTGGTGATGTTCGTTTTCGATGGCGTGTGGCATCTGTCCAAGCAATGAGGGGTGTATATGTCCCTCCACACGTATCATGGCCAGGCGGGATGACAACTGAACAGCCCGAATCCCAGACTCGGCTGCTTTAACTCGCCATGCTACTGGCTTCAAATGTTATTTTCAGGGTGTTGGACGCTCGGGAACTTGTACACTTCCTGGATCTTAGCCCAGTCGTGAAACCCCGTTCCACCTCGGCCTTGAACGGCCTCCGGCTGCTTTGAGCAGATGAGGTCGTCCAGCCGGAAGCAATGGACCGTCCGTTTTGACCGCAGCTCTGGGGCATGATGGGCATGAAGCCCGCATCCTGAAGGAGCTGAAGTTTTCTCCGGTTGGAAGATTGCGTCCGCATCCTGGTCCGTTTGGTGAGGACGATGACCTTGTCCTTTGCCGGGATCAGGTTGGTAACAGCCAGGCCGTTGGTGGCCAGAATCTCCAGTAAGTTGCGCCGGACCTCGAGCGCGTCCGCGCGCGGGTGCTTAATCCGCACCCGCCCCATTGTAGGGCCTCACCACAGGCTGACAGGCATGAGCCCTGCTACCCAGGTCAGCCTACTCACTCCCCACACTTCACTCCCACTCGCGTTCCCCAGCACCGCACAGGGCAAAAACACGCATACACTACGGCTGGGTGCCACCAGCCGCGCACCATTCACCAGTGAAAAACACCACCGGTCACACAGATACGCCGGGACCTGAAGGGACGCTTAATGAATGGGGTTTGGATGGGGGACACACCCAGGGCACTGGCACACAACACGGGCCCACAGTCACGACACAGGGAAGGGGTAACACACTGGGGTACAAAAGAAAAAAAAAAAGGTGGGTGGGAGAGTTATCACTGGAAGTGGGGATACCCGGACGCGGGGTGGGGACAACAGACTATCCACGGGGCAGGTAGGTCACGACACGGCAGAGTACAATCCACGAGGCAGGTCACGTCCCAGCAGGAGGATTATCCACGGGCGGAGGAATGGGGCTGAAGGGAATCCGGCCCCTGATGTGTGACAGTCTTGCGCTTAGCGGCGGCCGCGAGACCAGGCTCGCGTCCCTATGACCATCCCCTGCCAACACCCAGGTCAGCCGTACTCACACCGCACTTCGACTCCCCTCGCGTTCCCCAGCACCGCACAGGGCTAAAAACACACAGACACTCCAGAAATGGGTGCCACCAGCCACGGCACCACTCACCGGTGAAAAACACACGCGCCACGGCCACACAGACCACCGGACCTGAAGGGACACTTGATGAATGGGGTTTGGATGGGGGACACACACAGGCACTGGGCACTACAACAGGGCCCCCAGTCACTACACCGGGAGAAGGTAACACACATGGACAAAACGAGAAAAATGGGTGTTGGGCGAGGTATCGCTGAGGATACTCAGACCGTGCCGTGGGGACACTCGCAGAGCACTGGGCGACGGTGACGAGCACTAGACAAACTGGGCGGGGACCACAAATTGAAGTCCTCCGGTAATCCACGAGCAAGGTCGGTCTGAGTTTTTCGAGAGGGTGATCAGATGGTGATTCTTTTCCTTCCGCTTCTCCACCAGTGGAGGAGCAGAGGCGACCGGCCTGAAGACAATCCACGGGGCAGGTCACGGCACGGCATAGAGTACCTCCACGGGGCAGGTATTAGAGCCACGAGACAAGGCTCGCGTCCCTATGACTCGGGGCAGGTGGTCCGCAGAAATTAAAGTTCAAGGTCACCGTGGTGGGTTTAGTAATTAAGTCAGTCCTTTATTACAGTCAGTCGTTAATATTTGAGGTCTTCACTTTTTTGCTGTTTGAAGTCCTTGAGTTGGTCCACACCGAATACAGTGGAATACAGTTGAAAATACAGTAATACAGAAAAATAATAAGAATTACAGTTGGAATACAGTTTGAAAATCAAGGAATACAAAAATATACAGGAATTACAGCTGAAAATACGAAATACCAGAAAAATATACCGGAATACAGTAAAAAATACAGGAATAACAAAAAAATAAGCAGGATAACAGCTGGAAAAATACGAGAATAAGGAATAAACAGGCTGAAAATTACTACGGAATACAGAAAAATAAATACAGGAATACAGCTGAACATTACGAAGAATACAGAAAACTAATACAGGAATACAGCTGAAAATACGAGAATACAGAAAAATAATACAGGAATACAGCTGAAAATACGAGAATACAGAAAAATAATACAGGAATACAGCTGAAAATACGGGAATACAGAAAAATAATACAGGAATACAGCTGAAAATACGGGAATACAGAAAAATAATACAGGAATACAGCTGAAAATACGGGAATACAGAAAAATAATACGGAATACAGGCTGAAAATGGGTGGGACGGGAATACATAAAAATAATACAGTAATACAGCTGAAAATACGGGAATACAGAAAAATAATACAGGAATACAGCTGAAAATACGGGAATACAGAAAACTAATACAGGAATACAGCTGAAAATACGGGAATACAGAAAAATAATACAGGAATTTAGCTGAAAATACGAGAATACAGAAAAATAATACAGGAATAACAGCTGAAATACCGAATCAGAAAAATAATACAGGAATAACAGTTTGAACTTACAGTTACATACAGGATACAGACAAATTAATTGCTGCGTTCGGGTGTGGTTGGAGTCACTCTGCTAATTCTGTCTACTGGGTACTTTTAAGGAACCTTTTTCTTATGAAGAGGAGAAAAGGCTGATAATGATGTGGTTTAATGGTTTAGTGAAAGGAGTGGATGCTAGAATGAAGGAAGGAAAGAAGGAAGAAGAAAAAACTTAAGGAATTTTTCTTTGTGAGAAGGAAATGGGTGGTTGCTTGACGTGGTTAGCCGGTTATAATGAAGAATGTGATGCTAGAAGGAAAGGAAGGAAGGAAGTAGAAAGGAAAAAAAGAACGTAGAACATTTTTTTTTTGTGGAGCATGAAAACAAAAAAAAAGAAATAAAATGGGTGGTTGACGTGGTTTACGATTTTTAATATGAAAAGATGTGGATGCTAGAAGGAAGGAAGGAAGGAGGAGTAAAAAATAACGTGCAAAATATTAAGGAAACTAGAAAATAATAACATGGAGGTTTTTCTTATAATGACAGTGTCTAAAAAAAATGACTAGATGATAGTAGTGATGATGATGATCATAATAATGACGATGATTAATGATATTGAATAACGATGAATAGAAAAACTTAATAGCTTTTATAATTTTACCTTCACCCACTGATAACCAATTTGTGAATGGAACAAGATCAGCTTAAGTACGTACTATTTAAACCCTTCACCCACAAGATCCTTTGCTATATAAATCGTCTGTTGTTAGCCATAAAATTAACGAGACTAGTTAATATACAAAATTTACTAGCGACAAGGATACTAAATACACGTCAAATCTATTAAAATATTTGCTTACCTTTCATTAAAAAGCTAATGGTAACCCAAATTAACAATGGAAATTATACGTTCTGGTTTCATCAAAGGGGTTAATGGTGCTTATATCTCAATATCCATTTTTACTGTCTTCAACTGGAAATGTGGACGATGGTAATCAGACACTCACTGGTAGACTGGCGAAGGAGGTAAAGGAAGGTAGAATTGTAGATACTAAGGAGGGTGAGAACGTGAGAGGACAAGGAGAAGTAGGAAGGTATAAAGAGTAGATAAAAATGAGGTAGGAGGACATAGATGAACGAAGAACAGGCAGGTAGAATAAATTAGATAAATAAGAAGAAGAGGACAGAGACGAAACAGAAAGGAGAGGGAAAGTAGCAATAAGTAGAATCAAAAGAGGAAGAGATCGAGGAGAAGAAGGAGGGTAGAAGGAGTAGATCAAGTAGATCATAAAGAGGATTATAGTCATAGAGGGAAAGATTAAGAGGAAGAGAGAGACAGAGACGAGACATAAGAAGGAAGGTAGAAATAGATAGATAATAATAAAAATAAAAGGAAGAGAGAGCGAGGGAGAAAAGAAACAAAAAAATTTTGCAGTTCTAAAAGGAAGATACATAAGGTACAGCTGAGTCGGTAATTTGGTGTCGTGCTTAGAGTGCTTAAGGTTAGGTTAGGTTAGGGAGGGTCCAAATGAGGTTAGGTTAGAGAGGTTAAGGTTAGTTAGCGCGGTTACATGGTTAGGTTAGGGAGGTTACAGGTTAGTTAGGCTTAGGTTAAAATAGGGTTAGGTGAATGATTGGAAGGACTCGTCGTCAAGTGGTCAATGCAGAGTCTATAGGGGGTCCTTTAAGGAGTCTTGGATAAATTCACGGATATAATAGGGAAGAAGGTGGATGTACGTAGGTGAGTTAGTAACAGGAACTTCCTTCCTCGTGTAGGTCTCACGGCCTCATGTAGCTTCACTTATTTTCTTATGTTCGTATGTTCTTCGGTTAGGTTAGCTGTTACAGGTTAGGGTAGTTTTAAGTTATGGAGGTTAAAGGTTTAGGTTAGGGAGGTTACAGGTTTAGGTTAGGGAGGTTACAGGTTTTGTAGGGAGGTCACAGGTGGTTAGTTAGGTTAGCCAGGTTACATTTTAGCTAGGTTAAGAGGTTAAAGGTTAGGTTAGGGAGGTTAAAGTTAGGTTAGGGAAGGTTAGGTTAGTTTAGAAAGACGGTAGGCTTTCTGCTCACCTGCACGGAAAACCTCATTGGGAACAAAATGAGAGAGAACAGAATACCTGAAGACCAGCAGTCGGGAAACAGTGGGATGGTAACAGCGAGAGAGAGAGAGAGAGAGATGAGAGAGATAGAGAGAGAGAGAGAGAGAGAGAGAGAGAGAGAGGAGAGAGAGTAGAGAGAGAGAGAGAGAGAAGAAGAGGAGAGAAGAGCAGAGAGAGGAGAGAGAGAGAGAGGAGAGAGAGAGAGAGCATCTATAGGCCTGCTCATGCGTCTTTATATCAAAAATACACTTAACCTTTGGGGGAAAATGGTGAGCAAGCAATTTTTTTCGAGGCCTTTTTTAAGAGTGGCGGTGGTTTGGGGATGATGAGGGGGTTGAGGGTGATGGAGGGGGGTTTGTGGGTGATGAGGGGGTTGGGGGTGATAGATGGGGGGTGGGATGATAGAGGGGGGGTTTGGGGGAATGATAGAGTGGTTATGGGGGGCTGGGGTGATCCCGGGGCTTGGGGGTGATGAGGGGGGGTTGGGGTGATGGAGAGGCAGGACCCATTTCATCATCTTCCATTACTCTTTAAAAACTGGCAGCAGAAGGGAAGCTCAAAGCGTGAAGCCCTCAGTAATCGTGTAATATAACACTCCGCGAGGGTTCAGTCTAGACTCTGTGTGTGTGGTGTGTGTGTGTGTGTGCAGTGTGCAGTGTGCGTGTGCGTGTGCGTTGCGTGTGGTGTGTGTGTGTGTGTGACTGAGGGAGCTCCGTAGTGTAGTGGTTCACGCTCGGCTTACAACCGAAAGTCCCGGGGTTCGGATTCCCCGGGCGGACGAAAGATAGATGGGTGGATCCTTTCTTAAATCCCTAGCCCCTGTCCCCCCACGTGAATGGGTACCGTGTGGTGCCAGCGTGGGTTTCGTAAACCAACCCCCGCCCCCCCCCCGGGGTGGTGGCTCGGCCACACTAATATGCAGCAGCGGTAGATCACTATGCTCTGAGGCATTATCCTCAAACAAAAACAAACAAGAGAAAACAAGGTGTGTAATGAAACTCGAGAGCGAGGTTAAGGCTCCATTAAACAAGCTAATGCCAGTGGTGGACAAAAGCGGAACAGTTTCATGAGTTTCCCGTAATACGAGGGAGCAAAACAGAGTAAAAAAAAAAGGTAAAAAATTCCCTACATGCCAACATATTTTTTGCTGTTTGCTATTGTTGTTGTTCTGTTTGTTGTTGGGTCTGTTTGTTTTTGTTGCTGTGTATTGCTTATTGTTTGTTGTGTTGTTGTTGTTGTTGTTGTTGTTTTACCTGGAGGGACAATGCAGGTCTATAATAGACCTACTCACTAGGATAGTAACATGTCATTATTGGGACAGACGAGAGGCAGTAAATGTTTGTGAATGATAATATATTTTGTAGTTTTAATGTATAAGTATCGACTTTTTTATTCCTTTGTATTTTATATTTTTTTCTGGTTTATTCATGTGAAACACACTGAACTCACACACCACACACACACACACACCACACACACACACACACATGCACACACACACACACACCACCCACACATGCACACACACACACACACACAACACACACACACACCACACGACACACAAAACCACACACGCCCACACCACACACCACACACACACACACACACACACACACACACACACACACACCACACACAGACCACGATAAAAATCTGTTGAATATATGCAAAAATGTGCCAAAATTATTCAGCATATTTATGAATGATCAGTAAAAATAAGAGACCAGTTTTGTACATCAGAATGGTAGACAGAGATTTTTTTGTTGATAGAACATGCCGGAAAAAAAGAAAAAAATGATTAAGAGGATGTTAATATGCATAAGAATGAATCTATGGAATGATGTCGGTATATACCGTAAAGTAAGAAAAACATTCAAGAAACTGCAAAAAAAATATCTGTTGACAAATCTTTATAATCGTTTGTAATGTTTCTTCAGCCTTCCTTCTCCCTAATAGTAATTACGTTCCATTTTTCATTACTATCCACTATATGTTCTTCCACGTTCCGGGAGAAGGAGGGGAAGGTCTGTTCTGTCTCATGTGTTCCTGCGGCCGCTCCGTCCCCTTTTCCCGTCCTCTTCCTGTCACGGTTTACATGTCCGCCCCTCTAACTGCTGCCGACACCTTCCTCATCCTCTCACTGCTGCCGACACCTCCTCAGTCCCTCCTCACTGCTGGCCGACACCTTCCCTCAGTCCCTCAACTGCTGCCGACACCTTCCCAGTCCTCTTCAACTGCTGCCGACACCTTCCTCAGTCCTCTCCCTGCTGCCGACACCTTCCTCATCCTCTCCCTGCTGCCGACACCTTCCTCATCCCCCCCTCCTGCTCGACCCCCTTTCCCTCAGTCCTCTCCCTGCTCCCGACCCCTTTCCTCAGTCCTCTCCCTGCTGCCACCCCTTTTCCTCATCCTTCCCTGCTCCGGGACCCCTTCCTCGGGCCCCTCCCCCTGCTCCCGACCCCTTTCCCCACCCCTTCCCCCCTGCTGCCGACCCCTTTCCCTCACCTCTCCCGTGCCGCCCAAACCTTCCTCAGTCCCTCCCCCTGCTGCCGAAAACCTTCCCCCGGGCACCCTCCCTGCTGCCGAAACCTTCCTCAGTCCTCTCCTGCGGCCGACCCCTTTCCCTCATTCCTCTCACGCTCCCAAAACCTTCCTCAGCCCCTCTCCCTGCCCCCGAACCTTCCTAGCCCTTAAATCACCACCCCGGGTCTTGTTTTTCCGTGTGAGTTTTTAAACCCCCGGGCAGTCTGGGGGTTTAGGATTTTAGAGGGTGAATAGAGGAGTTTTTAAGGGACTTCAACCCCCCTTTGTCATCGTAGTTGTTGAGTGTTTCCAAAGCAAAGGATTAAAGAAACTTTCTGGCGGAATATGAAAATGGGGAGCGTTTTTTGATATACCAAACCTTATGGGGTTTAGAAAAAGGGGGGACTCAAAAAACAATGAATTGACTGAAGCAAAAAGAAATTGTTTAAACCTAGGTCAGGGGTGGGAAAACCTGCGGAAACCGGGGACCCGCAAGGGCTTTTTAAATAGACCTGGGGCGGCTCCTGCCTTTATACTTAAAATTTCCCAAATTATCTTTAAAAAAATAAAAAGGAAAAAAAATACTGGCATAGACAGCCGCAGTAAAATAGTGTATTTTCCCCTCCAGGCCCTAGGGTCTCTGGGAAAAAATTTGGGAGGGGTTTCCCTTTGTACTTATTAACTTGTATTTTTTTCAAATTTCCTTTCATAATTTTACGCGGCTCCATCAGCATGTTTTTCTCCCCAAGTTTGAAGAAAACTATCTTTGGGAATTTGTTCGTATTTCCTTTAACAACAAATAAGTCAAAAAGTCACAAAAGGGTCACAAAAAAATCCCCCAAAAGTCCCCAACTAAGAAAATATATAATATATAGTAAAAGTTATAGTAAAGTTTAGAAAATTTTTGTCCTCGCGGGCCAAGGCAGCCCGTGGCGGTTTTTGGACCCCTCCGTCCCCGGGGGGAAGGGGCACGGGGGGGTTTAACCTCAAGGTCCCTTGGTACCCTTTGGGGAGCCGGGGCCCGAGCGAGGCCCCAACGCCTGGGCCCCTGGGAGGCACCGCGGGCCGCCGGGCTCCCTGGGAGGGGCCGCTAGGCAGCCCTGCCCCGGCCCCACCTCGCTGGCGGGGTCCCCTAGGGCGAGGGTTTTCCCGGGTGCGGTTTTTCCCCTGGGGGCGGCACAGAAAAACCCCCCACGGGGGGGGAAACTGCTGTGCCAGGCCCCTGGGGGCCCTCCCCCCCGGGTGGCCCACTACGAAACCCACGCATGTGGGGGGCCACCGCACAACCCCCTTTGGCCCCACCGTTTCCCTCGCTCATCAAACTTGTCGACGGTCTGCGGGCGGCTTGTAAGGGTTCCCCCGCCGGGGCGGGGGCCTGGCTTTGGGGGCCCTTGACGGCCCACCTCCTTAGATGAAGGTCAAGAGGGGGGGGAACCCCTACCCTCCCCGCCGGATATGCTGACGCAGCTGGCGTGGGTTTTCCCCGCGAGGGCCTTTCCGTGCCGGCGCCGGTTGGCAGCCACCGGGGAAACACCAAAAATCACCGTTCCTCAAACCCAGGGCTGACGAACACTGTCGACCGAGTCCTGCTGAGGGGCGAGGCCCTTCGCCGCCTGCCCGGCACGCCTTTTCCCCAGGTCTGGGGGGGGATCGCCGCCACCGCTTTGGCCGCGTTCGCGTCCACTTTATTTTCTTTTGATTGATTTGGACTTTTTTTTTAGTCAGAGGTGCCAGGCCTCGGTGTCCTCGTCCCCCTGCTGGTGGTTGGCCCAGGGTCTCGGGCAGGAAAAAGCCCCTCGGGGGAGGGAGTAATGGCTGTAAACCCAAAAGGCCCCGCAAGGTTCAGGGGGAGTGGTTTACGTACAAATCATCACCAAAAGGGCCCGAGGGAAATCCCTTTAACGGTTTTGGGGGCCCGGGGTGTCCCTTTCCCCTGCGTCAAAAAAGGGAAGTCGGGAGGGGAGGTCCTACGTTTTGGGGCGACCTTTTAAAAGTCCATCTATTTTTAGGGGGCGCCAGATTTGCCCCGGGGAGGCTGCGGTCCTGTCGTTGGCCCCTCCCCGGCGCGGCGGGCTGAACCTCCTGCTGGCAGCCTTTAGGGCGCCCCGCGTGGTGCTCTTTTTTACTCTTCTCTCCCTTCTTCTTAAGACTCTTCTTTTTCTTGCACCGCAGGCAAAAAAATTCAGGGAAATTTTTTAAATCCTGCGAAACATCCTGGGGGGGAAACGCGCTTCATTTCAGTAATATTTTTCCTTGAGACATCCCCTTTTCAAGGGAAACAATTTCCCAAAAACCCCGATGCGCGCTAGATGCAAAGGGCTAGAGGGATAAAGGGGGTTTGGGGTTAGCGCGTCAGGTTGGAGTTAAAAAGAATAGAACCTGGGGCCATGGGAAAAAAAATCTCCACTACTTTCCCGTTATAGACCAAAGGGTGTCCTGACTCTTTTTTTCCTATTATTCCCCCACTCCTCCTCCTCCACATCTTCAGTAGCATCATAGAGCACAAACCGTGACGTCACAGCACGACTCGCTCCTATTGGTTCACATATTTTTTTAATACTTTCTCGAATTCTGGGTTGCCGACCTTTGGACTAGGTGCTGATGGATAAGCGTACTCAAGTCAAGCTAGATTCTATAAATACATCTGTTAATAGGATAAACACATGAAACATTATTTAACTAGGGGGGGGGCGCACTCAGTAGAGCGCATACCTCCGCCCGAATATTTCATCAATTATATATAAATATATATTATATATATATAAAAATATATATATATATATATATATATATATAAAATATATATATATATATATGCATTATGCACTCAGTATGAGCGCATACCTCCGGCCGAATATTTCATCAATTGGTTGCCATGGCAACAGTTGTCAATAGATTTCATCCAAAATTAAATCAGTTCTTCCTTATACCAAATAGACTTGGTATACCGAGTTTGGTCCAAATCTATTCGTAACTTTTTGAGAAATCCTGTACACTAACAAACAGACAGACAGACAGACAGACAGATCGGGGTGAAAACATAACCCCTCCAACTTCGTTGGCGGAGGTAATTAACCAAGTGATAAGTAGTGACATTAAAACCGTACAAGGAGAATTAAAGGGATGAAAAAGATTTCTCCTAAGTGTGTCTGTTCATTGTGGGAATGAGATGATGGAAGAGAGAGAGAGAGAGAGAGAGAGAGAGAGAGAGAGAGAGAGAGAGAGAGAGAGAGAGAGAGAGAGAGAGAGAGAGAGAGAGAGAGAGAGAGAGAGAGAGAGAGAGAGAGAGAGAGAGAGAGAGAGAGAGAGAGAGAGAGAGAGAGAGAGAGAGAGAAAACAGACAAGACAGACAGACAGACGGACAGAGAGACAGAGAGAGCAAGGAATACATTAGCGTTTAGCAGACCAGGCAGGAGGGATGAGGGGGAAGTAGACGAGAAAGAGAAGCGTAAAAGTGAGGCCAAGAGGAAGCTTAATGCAAGGTGAAGGGGGAGTGAGTGTATTTTTATTAATTAGATGAGATAAGAAATAATTGTGAAGAGGGAATCATACGCGGCGGGTAAAGGAGCAAGGGTCGGGAAGTGGTTCTCATAACAAATGGTTGGCGTCTGAGGGGCAGATTGGCTAAGTATTTTGATGAGTTTGTTATATTTATAGCTATGAATAATGAAGGTGCAGTGGTAATAGACTGTTTGAGGAAAGGAGTATTCATGAGTAGGAAAGGTGAGGTGAATTGCTGTTTTGATGCAATGTAAATGTTTTGGGTGATAAAAAAAAAGGCTGAAAATCGCATGTAAACCTTACGATTTTTCCATCACCTCGCTCCTCCACACACACACACACACACACCCCCACACACACACACACACACACACACACACACACACACACACACCCACAAAACACACACACCCACACCCACACACACACACACACACACCCCACACACACACACACACCACACCACACACACACACACACACACACACCCCACACCCACACACACACCACACACACACACACACACACACACCCACACACCACACACACACCACACACACACACAACACACACACACACACACACACACACACACACACACCACACACACACACACACACACACACACCACCCACACACACACACACACACCCACACCACACACACACACACACACACACCCAACACACACACACACACACACACACACACACCACCCACACACACAACAAACACACACCCACACACACAACACACAACCACACCCACACACACACACACACACACAACACACACACACACCCACACACACACACACACACACACACACACAGACACACACACCCACACACACACACACACACACACACACACACACACACACACACACACACACACACACACACACCACCCCCTCCCACCCACCACACACACCACACACACACACACACACCACACACACACACACACACACACACAGAGAGAGAGAGAGAGAAGAGAGAGGGAGAGAGAGATCAGAGATGGAGAGACGCTGAGAGAGAGTTCCGAGAGAGGCAAGAGAGAGGAACCCGCACGGCCACGCTCGTAATCATTAAACAACACCACTTAAGCTAATAGAATTTGTGTGATAATTCGTGTTAATTCTGGCCGACACGAGGGGTAAAGGAGGAGGAGGAGGAGGGAGGACAGTAGGACGAGGACGAGGGACGAGGACCGAGGACGAGGACGAGGACGAGGAAGAGGAGGAGGAGGGAGGAGGAGGAGGAGGAGGAGGAGGAGGAGGAATACAAAAGGAAACACAAACAGCAACAGAGACGATAGGTCCTTACAAAGACTTTGGTTTTAACTACACTACACTAACTAGATAATAAGAGAGAAAGGATAGGAAGTAGAAGGTCCTCCCCACCCACCCCCATCCCTCCAAGCCGAAGCTGGCCGGAACAGAAGTGATACAATGCAATATAGAAAAAACTGTATGGAATTGTGAGGAAAGTTGAAAACTGTAACTATGGCTAAACTATACTAGTTGTGGGGGTAGTTAGGTTGCTAGATAGGTCTTTATGTGGTTTTGTAATGGTGTGAACACATGTGGAGGGTTCAGAGGGGTGGTGCGGCAGCCTTGCCTGGCTGCGTGCTTGGGGTATTTGGCAGCAGGTCAATCATGGCCCCAGCTCCGTTTTCAATCCACTGCGGTAGGCACTTCAAGTAAGGACGCAGTGCACCTTCAATTGCCCTGCAGCAGTGGACCCATGGTATATTAATCCGATGGTGGTCACTGAACTGACAGGGCCTTACTGAACCACAGCCCGTCACAGGTCAAAAAGTTGTATAAGTAGTGACCGTTTTACTCGGTGGCTGTTGAGACGGTGGGAGGGGGTTGTGTAGACGCGAACTCGCAATCATTTTACGCCAATGAGAGTAAGTTTCAGAGGCCCCGCGAGATAAAATTATTATTCCGAGATAAACAGTGACAACCGGGGGATTGATATGAAATAATTTAGCGATGCGATTTTTAAATGAATTCTATTGTAGAGTTTTGAGTTACTAACTTGGACGGCCAGCCCAGTCATACGTTGTACAACACGGTTTGTGAAGAAGTACTTTGCTTCGTTCGTTTACAAACCGTCCTGGCGTATTTTTAAATCCGTTGTTTCCTAGTTGGAGCTTGACGGTTCTAGCGTGAAAAAGATTTTCTGGGACTACGTTCGTAAATCCATTGAAGATTTTAAATACTTCTATGAGGTCACCTCTTATCATTCGTTTTGTTAGGGGAATAAGTTAAGTTCTTTGAGCCGATTTTCGTACGATTTATTTCGCAATCTAAGGTATCATTTTGGTTAACTCTGCGCGTATTTTTTCTAGTTTATCAGTCCTTTTATATAAGGTGACCAGAAACTGCACCCACAGTATCTAGATGGGGGCGAACAAGCGAGGTTAAAAAGAGTGAGCATAAACTTTTTCAGATTTGGAAATGAAAGTTGTCCAATAAAGCCACCAATTTATTTGGGTTGTTTACAGTTTTTACTACCTGCTATAATTTGGCTTATTCGGGTTGAGATTCTTTCGAGATTATAACGCCTAAATCTTTTTCTTTATTCAACACTTGTTAGTTGGAAATCGTTCATCACGTCACTTTTATGAGGGTTGTTATTACAAGATATGAGTACATGAGAACATTTGTCAAGGTTGAAATTCATTTGCCATGTTTCTTCGACCATTCGTTAGCGTGTTTAAGTCGTGTTGTTAGAGGAGGAGGGAGGAGGAGGAGGAGGAGGAGGCGAGACAGGCGAGAAGAGAAAAAGAGAAAAGGGGAAAAGGAGAAAGGAACGGTAATAACGAAGAGGGTGAGGTATGTGGAGGCAGGGACGAGGACGAGGACGAGGAGGATGACGAGGACGAGGAGGAGGAGAAAGAGAAAGACGAAGATAAGGTAAAGGCTAGCTAAAGAGAGGGAGAGGGTGCATAGGGGCAGCAGAGGAGAATGACAGAGGGAGGTCATGATGAGGGAGAAAGCAACAAAAAGAAAAGCGTGAAAAGGAGGACGAAAAATAAGATCAAATAGCAACTGGAAAAAAAAAAAAAAAGTTGAAATTTTTGTTTGTGTGCTCTCTCTCTCTCTCTCTCTCTCTCTCTAGCTCTCTCACTCTCTCTCTCTCTCTCTCTATCTCTCTCTCTCTCTCTCTCTCTCTCTCTCTCGCTCTCGCTCTCTTCTCTCTCTCTCTCTTTCCTTTTCGGCCTTTAACATTTGCATTCACTAACTACTCTTCCTACGTTCGCTGTAGTTCCCTCCTCCTCCTCCCTCCTTCCTCCTCCCTCCTCCTCCTCCTCCTCCTACCTCATCCTCTTTTCTCCTACTCTACTATTCCTCTTTCCCTCTTCTACCTTTTCTTTTGCCACATGGTCCTACTCCTCTTATTCCTCCTCTCATCCTCATCCCATCCTCCTCCTCCTCATACGCCTCCTACTCACTCCTCTCCTCCTCATCTCCTCCTCCTCCTTCTCTTCTTCACTTACTTATCGTTGTTCATTTCCTCTTTTCGTTATCCTCCCCCCATCCCACCTACCTCCTCCTCCTTCCTCCTCCTCCTATTCCTCCTCCTCCTCCTCCTCTCCTCCTCCTCATCCCTCCTCCTCATTTCTTCTTCTTCTTCTTCTCCGTTGCAAACACAAAAAGGAAGACCGGATGCTAACAACTCTCGTCACCGCCAACTTCCAAGTTTTGGCAAGGGAACCAAACCAGCGAACCATTGAGTTTCTTTTCATATCAGTGATTCTACACTAATATCTATTTAAGTAGAGAAAAATGGATAGTAAGGGTGAAGGCTCCTCCCCGCCCTCCAATCCCTCCGGCCGAGGCTGGCAGAAAGGAAGAAGACGTGCGACGTGAAAAAGTTCCACGGAAGTTCCTAGGCAACAAAAAAAAACTCGTCACTCATGAAGAAAGCAGCAGGACCGAGTGCAACACACCCCAAAAAGGCCTTGCATTCCTTGTCACATTGGTAAAATGTTCTTACGTGACGGATTGTATGTCCATTGTGACTTACGACTCAAAGTAATCCATTGACATCTCATCTGTTATTGAAAGTATTACATGTTGATACTGCTCACACCATACTGGCGGGACACACTGGCGTTCACGACACGATCAAACACATTTGGCTCTGTTTGATCAACTTTCCCTGCTATCTTTAAAAATTATACGTCTTTCTTTGATATATTTGATCGATCGACTCAAAAAGTAATCTTTTGCGCTCATATCAATATAATGACTAGTATATAATATCACGAATGAGCGTCACAAGAAACAAACATGTATAATTAGGGGAATGTGGAGAACACAACAACAAAGGTAAAGTATTCAGAAAATACACACAAACACACGCCTAGCTTTGTCATTGGTAAAAAAGTATCCTACTGAAACACACACATAAAGAGAGAGAGAGAGGAGAGTCCGAGGAGAGAAGAGAGGAGAGAGAGAGAGAGAGAGAGAGCGGAGATGAGAAGATGAGAGAGAGAGATGAGAGAGCGAGACGAGAGAGAGGAGAAGAGAGGGAGAGAAGAGAGACGAGAGGAGAGGAGGAGGAGAGAGAGGGAGAGAGAGGGAGAGAGAGAGATAGGCCGTGCCCCTCCATGCACTCATGAGTGCCATTTAAACCGTCAGTCGGCTCCATTCTCTCATCATGGATTCCTGATCCCATTGGCAGTAGTAGTTAGTGAAGATAGTACCACTATGGGCTCAAGGTCTCACATGCGAAACAAAACATCGCGACAGCCTGGAGTTGGGCGATCTTGGAACCCTTCTAACTCCAAGCTGTTCACAGGGGGATCAGGATCATCCTTAATATGAGGAGGTCAGCCTGTTTTGCACGACGAGTAAAGTATAAAAGAGAGACCAGTGATGGAAAGAGCACTCAAAGAAAGGTTAATGCATCCGCATAGAGTTCGTTCCATCAACATGCCTTCCAGCAAATGTTTGATGCGCCTAAGCCCCACCCAAGCTGGAGCCGCACGTGTGGCGTGGGCCCGACGCTGAGGCCAGCACCTGGGAGAGGCAACAGGCCGCGATGGTCATCAAGAGAGTGGCGATGCCCGGCAGTGTCGGCGCGAGATGCAGGCAGCGCCCCGGCGGAAACCTGAGGAAGCAACCAGGAAGGAAATACATCCACCCCGTCACCAGGGTCAAAGAAAACCCAGGGCGCAAACCAGGCGACGGAAGCCTGCGCTGGCAGGAGAGCCGCGCCGGCACCCTCCTCGGATCACCACCGCATAGCCCTACGAAAACGACGTTGTGATGAGCGACCATCGCTCGTGACGCTGTCTTACGAAAAACGATGTATATGAGCGACCTTAGCGGGGACGGCGACGTCGTCCATAATTGTGTATCTGAAACACTGCGTCACAAGGGTCGATGGCTCCCACGGTGGTGGGTCTACGCAACGGAGGTGCCGATGCTTGACTGTGAGCGGCCGGAGGCAAGTGTGGCGGCGAGGGCAACTACATCAACGGTATGACATGGTAGATGTAACCAGCAAAGTGAGCCCCGCGGCGAGGGCGTTTACGCCAAATATGGACATGGTAGATTCACATTGCAAAAGTGAGATACGCGGCGAGGGCGTCTACGTCAACGATATGACATGGTAGATGTCACCATGCAAAGTGAGCCTGCCGGCGTGGGGATTACACGATAACGTCAATAGGATGGAGGTGAGCGGGGAGCGTGAGTCTCGCAGGTCACTAAAGCGAAAAGCTGAATTATAGGCAAGAACAAATGCCTACTCGCGGACGCTAAACGCACAATGAAAACTTTAGCTAACAGAAAAGTGCACCGATAACACTATGTCTCGGCGGGTGTGCAAGCACAGCGGCAGCCAGCGCCACGTGGCTGCCCAAACCCCAGCGGCCAAGACGCCTTCGCTTCAGACTGGATGGACGTGCCTCACCCCGTTCAAAAGACCGGGAATTCCTGTATTATGATTATTGCATAGACTTAAACATGGGACGTTGCAACAATGGGCAGCCCGCCTCGATGGCGCTGGGACACGACCCCAGGCGGCGTAGGAAAGATGTGCAGCCATGGCGGCAAGGCGCGGCTTCACCCATTCAGGAGACACGCGCAGAGCACCTTACTAGAGCAAGAAAAGTAAAGAAAAAAAAAAAAAAAAAAAAAAAGCACGCCTGCGTAGAGAAAGGCGTTTCGGGAAAAGCAAAAGTGGCAAGGTTCTCCCGGTGGGGCAAACGTGGCCCGTGGAGCCGGCGCATCTTGCCAAGAGGACTTGAACAAGCTTGCTCTCATAAACGAAAGCTTACCGAACATCACGGTAACTTTATGCGGCAAGACACTTGCAAGTCAAGAGAAAACAAAACTTCCTTACGGGAGGAAATGGAAAATAGGAAAACTTACCGTGCCGCTAAACGGAGCGGAAGACAAATGAGCGGAGGAAAGGAACACCAAGAAAAACAAGAGTTGGAGGGCCGCCCTGCCCTTGGAAAAAACAGTGATTACGCCGCCACCTGTTACAAGGCGTTAAGTGAACATGCCGCAGGTCTCCCAGAAGGACCATTAGTTGATCCCCGGCCGATCCCAAACCACCACACATAGCGTAAGGCACAGAAGTGGAAGTCGTTCCTCCCAGTGGAGGAACAAATAATCCGCCGCCAAAGATCCGAGAGGATGAGACAAAACTATAGGTCCCAGAGGGACCCATGGCCGATACCTGCAGGATCCCAAACAGTCAACGTCACAGAGGAATAGAATGCATAACTGCCCTCCAATGAAGAACGAGAACCCGCGGGCCCAGAATACGAGGCTCAGGGCAGATCTGCAGCTCCAGAGGACCCGTCACTGAGTCCGACTAGGTGTAAAAAACTGCCACGGACTTTGATAGGAACGCTGAAGAAGAAAACTTGCCCCTAAAACTAAAAGCTAAAGTAGGAAGGGAAAACCAGTAACAATATTTACGTATGGACGAGTGATCAAGTTGGCCAGCTGAGCTAGTATCGATCTAATCTGCTGATGAAGCCTCAACCGTGGCACTGTGAACTACCGTGACGGAAATGGAGTCAAATATTGACAGCTCTATGAAGAAAAAAGTGCTTCGCTTCATGTGATCTAAATCGTTTCCTAATGATCTTGTATCCATTACTAGGAATCGTGCTTGTCCGATCAATATTCAAACAGTCGCTTATGTCAGCATTATCGAAGCCATGGGACATTTCACTATTAAGTGTCCTTGCAACCTACGATTTTAAAACTGAACAATTTAGTTCCTTGAGTCGCTCTTCGTATGGCTTGTTTCGCAGCGCGGGATTATTTGAGTAACTTTTCTTTGTACTCTCTCCCGCTGTTTCTATCTGTTCTGTAGTGAGGCGACCAGAACTGAACGCAACATTCAAGATGAGGACGCACTATCGCACTGAAAAGTGTAGGAATGACTTTTTCAAACTTACATTGGATAGTTCTGATGAAACCGATTCATTTGTTAGGCCTCTTAACGACTTCTGAACAATGTTCACTAGTTTGAGGTGTTGCTAACAATTATCCCGAAGACTCTATTTCTGTTACATTGGAAAGCTCTGGTCTGTTTATTTATCATCACTACTACATTACTATCTATTATCATTACTACTTAAACCCAAGCATAAAAAATACAACAATAAGATAACGAATACACCTTTCCATTCTCTGCCTCGAGTGTTAGACCTATGTGTTATATACCATATTTATTTTACACATATATATTCATTACATACATATTACATACATATTCATTTTATTGTGTTACATATGTGTTACCTGGGGTCATTACAGCACACAAAATTATCCTTCTCTGTAATATTTAAAAATTGCCTCCATTTACTGTGGTGTTCTACCCTCCATCGCCCCTGACACACACACACACACACACACACACACCACACACCACACACACACACACACACACACACACACACACACACACACACACCACACACACACACCACACACACACACACACACACACACACCACACCCACACACACACACACACACACACACACACACACACACACACACACACACACACACACACACACACACCACACACCACACACACACACACACACAACACACACACACACACACACACACACACACACACACCACACACACACACACAACACACACACACACACACACACACAACACACACACACACACACACACACACACACACACACACACACACACACACACACACACCCACACACACACACACAAACACACACAACACAACCACACACACACACACACACACACACACACACACACACACCACACACACACACACACACACACACAACACACACACACACACACACACACACACACACACACACACACACACACACACGACACACACACACACACACACACACACACACACACACCACACACACACACACCACACACACACACCACACACACACACACACACAACACACACACACACACACAACCACACACACACACACCACACACACACACACACACACACGAGGACGAGGACGAGTCTGAGGAAGTGCTGGAAGCCAAGATCATTGAGCTTGCTGACAACATCGTGTGAAACTCAAACCAGAGTGAAATATCAGTTACACATCGGTTGGAAAGCCTAGAGAAGGAGGTAGGCCAGTGATTGTGAGATTTTGTCATAGAAAGAAAAAAAAATGAATATGTAACAAGAAAAAGCTCAAAGACAGGCAAAGGAAGGTGTACATAAATGACGACTTAACCTCCCTAAGGGCCAAAATGTTGAGTCTGGTTAAAGAGCAGGAAGCAGTGAAAAATGTGTCCACAAGGGAGGGAAGTATACTGGCCTGGCTCACTAGTGGTGGCAGGCCTGTGGTCATAAATAATCCTGATGATCTACAAAAAGTAGGTATTATTCTCCTGATTGGAAAAAACTTAAACTGGAACTATTTGATCAGGTTCTAGGATTGTGCTGGAGCACAGCACATTTCTATGAACAATATTACACTCACAGTGAAGAATATTTACCCGGGGACCATGTATACCACGCACAATACACTCAAAAAGAACAATACTAACCCTTTGTCAGGTATACACCATCACAATGAACTCACACTAAAAACAATATTACCCTGTGCTATGTACACCACAATACAATATAACCATGTGCCATATATATCCCACCAACTGTTTATTGATGTTCTATCTCTCAATGTGGGGGGTTCAATTTCAAAGCTTTATCAGTAGATTTGTTAACCACTTAAAAAGCTATGATGTTCTTTGTTTTGTGTAAAACAAAATGCGATGATGCTCATGAATAATGTGAAGGAGAGCATGGAAAATATTGGTTTTGACATTGTCTTAAGAACAGATGCAAATTAAGTAGTTTCAAGTCTGGTGGTATCCTTTTTGCTATTAAAAAGGATGTTTGCTTTCAAGTGGAGACTGATAAAAAAATAACTATGAATCTTTACTATCAATTATTAAATAGAGAGGAGGAGTGTAAGTTTAGATCAGGAATTGGTAATCAGCAGTGTTTTACATCCCTCCCTCACATTCAAGGTATGGCAAAGTCAACATTTGAGGAACTAGATGATTTTTTACTAACTTACACAAACAATGATTATGCACATATATTTTGTGGTGATTTAATGCTCATACTCTAACTATGCCTGATGTTCCATATGTTTCTGTTAGTGGTGATGATCATGTGTCTGTTGGTGTTCCCTACACAAGTCTAACTGATCTGGCATAGCTGTGGACAGAGCTAACCAGGACCTAACCCCAGACAGGAATTCTTATGGCAGAAAATTGGTGGAGGTTTGTAAAAATAATCAAGTATTTAAAATTTAATGGTAGTTTAGGGAGGAACTGGGGCTGTGGGAAAATTTACAACAACACATGATAAAAACTATAGATTATTTTCTAGGTTCCCCATTAGTTATGCAGTGTGTTGCAGTTTTTAGAATATTTGGATTATGATGCATTATTCTCTGATGTACACTGTGGGCTACATGCACAACTGAAATTCAATAGTACAGGTAATGTAGCCACTGTAAAATACAAATGATGCTAAAGAGGTAAGCCAGGCAAGTGTGAAACCAGGAAAAGGAAAGCTGAGAAAATGAGTGTGTATGAAAGGAAATTGTGTGGGCAAGGTAAATGGGATAATAGCAAATATAGATGAATTATCTGTTGATGATATTAATCAGGAACTAAAGCAAATTTTGTTTGAGCCTGCACTTACAACCTTTCCACAATATAAGAGGAAAAACATATCTAAAAAAGAGTAATAATGCCACCTTAGAGGGCTATGATAATCAGTGTTGGAAAGTAAGAAAAGGAATATCACAAAGCCAGGCATAAGTACAATTTGCATGGGAAATAGGGTAAATTTTAATATTTATGTTTGAGAAAAGCAAAAGATACAAAGGTGAATTAAAAAGAGTAAATCTAAAGAAAGGACAAACTTAATAAAGGAATTTTAGAAAAAACAAAGCTGTGACCCAAAAAGCATTCTGGAAAATCCTAAATGGAAAAAAAAAGAACAGTAAGATTCCCATTACACAAAACAATTTTTATGAGCATTTTAAACAGTTGCCAGTGATGACGTAATTCTAACATCGCAATAAACACAACACGTTTTATGATAACAACACTGACCCCTTACCAATACTTAATGACCCCATAACTGAGGAAGAGGTGAAGAGAAACTTTAAGAAACAAAAGAACGATAAAGCCCCAGCAACTGACATGATATTAAATGAATATATTAAAAGTACTCAGCACATTCTGTTCCCTCTATATGTCAAGCTATTTAAAAGATACTTGATAGTGGTATCATGCCATCTGAGTGGCTGGTTGGTATGGTAGTGCCACTCTATAAGAACAAAGGAGACTTTCAAGACGCCAATAATTACCGGGGCATCAAACCCCGCTTAGCTGCCTGGGTAAACTGTTCACCTCTATACTCAATGATAGACTAACTAAATATTCTGATACTAGCAATATTATTAATGAAACACAAGCTGGTTTTAGGCATGAGTACTCTACTTTAGACCATAATTTTTGCTTAAATGGGGTAATTGATTTGTTCAAACTGGAGAAAAAAGAAGCTTTTTTGTTTATTCGTAGACTACAAGAAAGCCTTGATATGGTGTGGCGTGAGGGTTTTTGGTACAAGCTAGTGAGGGAGAAAGTGAATGGAAAATACTTAATGTAATCAGAAATATGTATAGTAACATCAGGTCTTGTGTAATGTTAAACCAAGAGATGTCTGATACATTTGTATGCAACAGGGAGTAAGGCAAGGGGGAAAATTTTTCGCCCCTGCTTTTCGCTTTTTACATTAATGATATTTAAAGTAAATTACTTGAATGTAACTGCAATTTTCTAGATTTTGGTCATGATTTGATAAACTCCTATTTGAAACTTTTGTTCTAAATGTACGCAGATGATAACAATTATATTATGTGACAGTGAGGAAGGAATGAAGCAGGCTTGATAGCATTGTATACTTACTGTAATGAGTGAAATTAAAGATTAATTGTAACAAAACAAAAATAGTGGTGTTCAGTAGGGAAAAAAAATCATCTAAGTAATTATAAATTTGAATTTGGTTATGAAAAAGTTGAGGTGGTAGAAGATTACAAGTATCTTGGTGTATTATTTAATTACAATGGCAGTTCCGTAAAAGGGGAGCTAGATTTGAAAGAACAAGCAACAAGAGCAATGTATTCACTATAGGTAAAAGTAGAAAGTTGACTTGCCAGTTTATATGCAGTTGGAATTATTTAATACCATTGGTGTTACCAGTACTGACCTATGCAGCTGAGATTTGGGGAGACTATAGGATTAGAGAGCTAGAGATATTACACTTAAAATTCTTAAAACAGAGTTGTGTGTTCATAAAAACGCTAGCAATGATATGGTATATGGTGAACTTGGAGTGTACCCACTGGAAATCATATAAAGTGCAGAATGTTAGGTTACTGGTCTCGGCTAATTTAAAGGTAAAAAACACTAAATTATGCATATAATGTATCAATGTTTGTTGCATTTGGATATGTTAGGGTTATACACTTCTCCATGGGTGGGCCCGCATTAAGAATATATGTAATGAGTGTGGTATGTCAGGGATGTGGTTATCACAAAATGTGGCCCCAAAACTACATGGTTAAGAAAGCAGTTGAAGTGGGGATTAAAAGGATCAGTGGATTACTACCTGGCATCATAAATTTTTCAACAAAATCGTTATGCAGTAACTACAATATATTTTAAACAGATTTATGGTATGGAGGGTGTACCTCGTCAAAAATACCGAAAAGTATTCGCTCCAGGTAAATAGATTCAGAACAAGCAACAATAGACTACCAATAAATGTTGGTAGATACGCAGGTTTTAAACAGAGAAGATCGTCTTTGTAGCAAGTGTATTGCTAATTTTGTAGGAGATGAAAATTTTATGTCCTATTCGAATGTACTAACGAGGAAATTTTAAGGCTGCGGGATATGTATATCCAGAAATACTACACAATTAGGCCAACGCATTTTAAGTATGTTGCGTTAATGCCCAAAGTACCAGTGTGAATGTTTTGAAGAACTTGTCATTATTCATCAGATCAATTTGAGCATGTTTTGATAAAACTAACAAGTATATCTGATTATTAGTTATCTTTATTTATATTTTTTATGTGTCACTTAGTTTTGGAAATTGACAATTGGATTCCCCCAACTTTTAGTTTTACGTAGTACTTATCTGTATGTACATGCATGCACACTTATCTTATTGGTATCGTTTGAAATGTCCTGCCAAATGTATTGTATCTTTTAGGAGCTGTGCTCCCTACTTTATTTATAAAGTCTGAGCAATAATAAATTCTATTCTATTCTATTCTATTCTATTCTATTCTATTCTATCACACACACACACACACACACACACACACACACACACACACACACACACACACAAAGCACACGCAAAACGCACACGCACACACACACCCCAACACACACACACACACACACACACACCCCACACCCCGAGCAATACAACAAAGACACAAGAATATAAAAGCCAATGCGGGTGAAGAAAGCGCTCCTCCACCCACGGCCATATTATTTTCTTTTTTCACGTGCCGTTAATGCGTGAAATATGAACGTATAAATTATGGATACCTGTATATAATGTAACAGTAACGGCAAGTATGTCGTTACGTATTTATACGTATTATTAACGGATACGTTATTATCGAATTGTCCGTGTCTCTCAAGCCAAAAAAAGGTGGATGATTGAAGGGAAAAAAAGAGAAAGAAAAGGGGAAAAATAAGATGAGCCAATTGTGATCCTTAGAGAGCCAGGGTGATGGTGCCAACCTGGATGTGGCAATCTGGCCGCACTACCTGACGCATGACTGAGGTCATGGAAGAAGGAGATAGAGGAGGAGATAGGGAAGAATAATGGAAGAAGAAGAGAATGGAAGAAAAAGAGAATGGAAGAAAAGAGAATGGAAGAAAAGAGAATGGAAGGAGGAGGAAGAGGAGGAGGAAAAACGAGGAAAAGAATAAGAAAGGCGGGCTGGTGGGGGGGGGGGGGAGAATCTCTTTAAAATCGTTTTGAGAAAATACACCCTGGCTCGGGAGATCAAAGGTTATGGGTAGAGGTGCCTTTTAATAAATCTGTGTTAGTGACGCCTCGGCGCTGCGATCTGATTTTTTGCCGAAGGGCCGGCGATGCACTGGAGGAGGAGGGAGGAGGAGGAAGGGGGGAAACGGAGGAGGAGGATTCATAGGAATAACAGACACCAGGAGACCTATTGGTCCATAGCGAGGGTATCTGCTGAAAAATACATACTACTAAATATTTAACTACTTGGGAAGAAAACAGTTGGAAAATGATACCATGTCCCTAAAGAGAATAGGAACATGGAAGGTTTTATAGTGCAGAATGATAGGATATGAAAAATACTAACTACAAATACCACTACCACTACAACTATCGATACGGGGGACTAGATACGAATTTGCAATATCAATAAACCCCTTTACTTTACAGTGCGCGTCAAGTCTGTTTTTGAATGTAGTTTTTTGTGCTGGCTCCCGACAACTTTGCTGGTAACTTGTTTTCCCTCGTTCAACGACTCTAACATTGAAATAATTTTTACGGAGATCGGGGATGCAAACGTTGACCGTTTAAATTTTTAAACCATTATTTCCCTTTTTGTCACTTGAGTTTTAAAAACTCGAATAGGTTCTCTTGATTAGTGACATCAAAACCTTTTTGAATCTTAAAAGGGTTTTTATCAAGTCCCCACGGATTCTACGATCCTTTAAGGAAAACATATTAAGTTTTTCCGCAGTCTCTCTTCATAAGATGAATTTCGCAGAGATGGAATTTGTTTGGTTTTCTCTTCTTTGCACTGATTCCAATTTTTGGGTTGTCTTTTACGAAACAGGGCGACCAGAAATTTAACGGCCATATTCCAAGTGGGGCCTAACCAAGGACGTGTATAATTGTGTCATTACTTTTCGGATTTTATGTTCAAAGTTACGTTTAATAAAGCCCAACATCATATTTGCCTTTTTACTGGGGAGCTAGGCAATGCGGACTGGTTTTTTAGATCATTACTGATGATGACACCTAAATCCTTTTCCCCGCTGTACTTCATTAACAATTTTTTTTGCTTTGATAGTTTATATTTGAGGTTATCGTTGCCTAGGACGAGGAGGGGAGGAGGAACGAGAGGGGGAGCAGGAGGACGAGGAGGAGGAGGAAGACATACGAATAACCTATACCAAAGGGGACCTATACGAGGGTATCTGCTGAACTACATACTACTACATCAAATACATGTAAGAGACATTGAAAAGGATACCATGTCCCTAAAAAAGTGGAACAGGAAGTTTTTAGTGAGAATGATAGGATGCTAAGTACAACTCCAGTAACACTAATCGTCCGGGAATGTTTCCCCTAATAAAATATAACTTCCGCTTTGG
>JACEEZ010016699.1:5000-17500 GCA_016584305.1 Chionoecetes opilio
CTAGAGAGCAATCACCAGGACCTCCAGCGACTCAGCAAAGATTACTGCATCATCGGCAAAAACAAGATCAGTGATCTTGGTGTTGCCAACGGATGCTCCACAATCACTTTGATCTACAACCTTGTCCAATACCCAGTCCATACAAGCGTTGAAAAGTGATGGGGCAAGGACGCACCCTTGCCTCACTCCTGTATTCACAGGAAAGAAGCTGGATACACCTGCCCCACACTTCACAGCACTCTCAGTCCCAGAATACAGACCAGTTATCAAACCAATAGTCCTTGCAGGAATCCCTCGAAGTCGCAGAAGATCCCAGAGTGACTCACGATGCACTGAGTCAAACGCCTTTTTGAGATCAACATAGGCTGCAAACATCACGTCCAAACGCACGTCGGCGTCGTCGTCTCGCTCTCTGAGGCCATTTAATTCCTTCTTCCTTCTTCGTTATTTCACATTGTGTTTTTCTATTCCACTCATTCAGTCATTTTACATTTCTGGTCCTTTCTAGTGTTTCCTTTTCCCTTCTAGATCCTTTATTCTGTCTGGCCTTTATTTTCGTTTCCTCTTTCCTTCTCACTCGCTCTTCCCTTCTTTCAACTTTCGCCTTGACATTTTCTTTTTTCTCGCTCTTTTTTTTTTACTCCTAACTGCCCACTGCTTTCCCTCACGCCTTGACTTTCTTCCTCCTTCCCTTATAATATATTTTCTACACGTTTTTCCCTTTCTTTCTATCTTTTCCAGTCTCTTGCTTGTTTTTAAATGGAATATGTTGGAGAAAAAAAAAATATCTATTTGTTATATATAGAATAATTAATTTTGCTATGGCTCATAAGTAAGGCTCAAGCTTTATCTTTATGCTCAAGCTTTATCTTTATGCTCAAGCTTTATCTTTATGCTCAAGCTTTATCTTTACCCTAGAAATTTCCTGTAAACCTCATAGTTTTCGAGTTATTTAAGAAACAGATTTTTTAACTGAAAATCAAAGGTGTACCCTCTTTTTGGAGATACCTATTATATCAATAAGTAAAACACCTCAAGCTTAACGAGTTGGAGGGGTTTTGAGCTTAACAAGATTTTTTTCAAGAATTTTGCTCTTCTTTCTATTTTCGGTTCCAATTTTGATACAGTGAGTAATTAACTTTTTTTTTCTGGATATTCTTTTTTTCCTTCATATTTTCATTTTGGTTTTGTTTTTATACGCCAGATTCTGTCCAGGATTTCTTATTATCGTATTAAAAGTAGATGGGAAGAAAATTTAATGCTATGCCATCTTATTAAAAGTAGATGGGAAGAAAATTTAATGCTATGCCAGGATTTAGAAGTAACGGATTTAAACTGGAAAAGCGTAATTTAAAAAAGAAATAGGGAGAAACTGGTCTGTTGGTAGATGACTTTTTTTTAAAGAATAATTTTGCTCTTCTTTCTATTTTCGGTTCCAATTTTGATACAGTGAGTAATTAACTTTTTTTCCTGATATTCTTTTTTTTTCTGTGTTTGTGATAGAAAAATATATATATTTTGTTATATTAAGACTGAGAATTTTTTTTTTTTTTTTATATTAAGCCAGTTAGAGAAACAAATATATATATCTTGTTATATTCAGACTGATTTTTTTATATATTTTGTTATATTCAGACTGATTTTTTTATATATTTTGTTATATTCAGACTGATTTTTTTATATATTTTGTTATATTAAGACTGATTTTTTTATATATTTTGTTATATTCAGACTGATTTTTTTATATATTTTGTTATATTCAGACAGTTAGAGATTTTTTTATATATTTTGTTATATTCAGACAGATTTTTTTTATATATTTTGTTATATTAAGACAGTTAGAGATTTTTTTTATATATTTTGTTATATTAAGACAGTTAAGAGATTTTTTTTATATATTTTGTTATATTTAGACAGTTATAATTTTTTTTATATATTTTGTTATATTCAGACAGTTAGAATTTTTTTTATATATTTTGTTATATTCAGACAGTTAGAATTTTTTTTATATATTTTGTTATATTAAGACAGTTAGAATTTTTTTTATATATTTTGTTATATTAAGACAGTTAGAATTTTTTTTATATATTTTGTTATATTCAGACAGTTAGAATTTTTTTTATATATTTTGTTATATTAAGACAGTTAGTATTTTTTTTATATTTTGGTTTTATTAAGACAGTTAGAATTTTTTTTTTATATTTTGTTATATTAAGACAGATTTTTTATATATTTTTTATATTAAGACGGATTTTTTTTTAATTTTATTTGTTATATTAAGACAGATTTTTTTTATATATTTTGTATATTAGACGATTTTTTTATATATTTGTTTTTATTAAGACAGATTTTTTATATATTTTGTTTAAATTTAAGGACATTTTTTATATATTTTGTTTATTAAAACTTTTTTATATATTTTGTTATATTAAGACAGATTTTCTTATATATTTTGTTATATCAAGACAGTTAGATATTTTTTTTATATATTTTGTTATATTAAGACAAGAGATTTTTTTTATATATTTTGTTATATTAAGACAGATTTTTTTATATATTTTGTTATATTAAGGGCAGATTTTTTTTTTATATTTTGTTATATTCAGACAGAGATTTTTTTTTATATATTTTGTTTATTAAAAACAGATTTTTTTTTTATATTTTTTATATTAAGACAGAGATTTTTTTTATATATTTTGTTATATTAAGACAGAATTTTTTTTTATATATTTTGTTATATCAAGACAGTTAGATATTTTTTTTATATATTTTGTTATATTAAGAAATTTAGATATTTTTTTATATATTTTGTTATATTAAGACAGATTTATTTTAAAATATTTTTGTTATATTAAGACAGTTAGAGATTTTTTTTATATATTTTTTTATATAAGACAGATTTTTTTAATTATTTTGTTATATTTAAAACAGGTAGATATTTTTTTTTATATATTTTGTTATATTAAGACAGATTTTTTTTATATATTTTGTTATATTAAGACAGATTTTTTTATATATTTTGTTATATTAAGACAGATTTTTTTTTATATATTTTGTTATATTAAGACAGATTTTTTTTATATATTTTGTTATATTAAGGGCAGATTTTTTTTTATATATTTTGTTATATTAAGACAGAATTTTTTTTATATTTTGTTAATTAAGACAGATTTTTTTTATATATTTTGTTATATTAAGACAGATTTTTTTTATATATTTTGTTATATTAAGACAGATTTTTTTTATATATTTTGTTATATTAAGACAGTTAGATATTTTTTTTATATATTTTGTTATATTAAGAAAGTTAGATATTGTTTTATATATTTTTTTATATTAAGCAGAGATTTTTTAATATTTTGTTATATTAAGACAGTTAGAGATTTTTTTTATATATTTTGTTATATTAAGACAGATTTTTTTTATATATTTTGTTATATTAAGACAGTTAGATATTTTTTTATATATTTTGTTATATTAAGACAGTTAGATATTTTTTTATATATTTTGTTATATTAAGACAGTTAGATATTTTTTTATATATCTTGTTATATTAAGACAGAGATTTTCTTATATATTTTGTTATATCCAGACAGAGACTTTTTTATATATTTTGTTATATTAAGACAGATTTTTTTATATATTTTGTTATATCAAGACGGTTAGATATTTTTTTTATATATTTTGTTATATTAAGAAAGTTAGATATTTTTTTATATATTTTTGTTATATTAAGACGATTTTTTTTTATATATTTTGTTTAAATTTAAGACAGTTAGAGATTTTTTTATATATTTGTTATATTAAGACAGTTAGAGATTTTTTTTATATATTTTGTTATATTAAGACAGATTTTTTTATATATTTTGTTATATTAAGACAGATTTTTTTATATATTTTGTTATATTAAGACAGATTTTTTTATATATTTTGTTATATTAAGACAGTTAGATATTTTTTTATATATTTTGTTATATTAAGACAGGTAGATATTTTTTTTATATATTTTGTTATATTAAGACAGATTTTTTTTTATATATTTTGTTATATTAAGACAGATTTTTTTTATATATTTTGTTATATTCAGACAGAGATTTTTTTTTATATATTTTGTTATATTAAGACAGATTTTTTTTATATATTTTGTTATATTAAGACAGATTTTTTTTATATATTTTGTTATATTAAGACAGATTTTTTTTATATATTTTGTTATATTAAGACAGATTTTTTTTTTTATATTTGTTATATTAAGACAGATTTTTTTTATATATTTTGTTATATTAAGACAGATTTTTTTTATATATTTTGTTATATTAAGACAGAATTTTTTTTTATATATTTTGTTATATCAAGACAGTTAGATATTTTTTTTATATATTTTGTTATATTAAGAAAGTTAGATATTGTTTTATATATTTTGTTATATTAAGACAGAGATTTTTTTATATATTTTGTTATATTAAGACAGTTAGAGATTTTTTTTATATATTTTGTTATATTAAGACAGATTTTTTTATATATTTTGTTATATTAAGACGGTTAGATATTTTTTTTATATATTTTGTTATATTAAGACAGTTAGATATTTTTTTATATATTTTGTTATATTAAGACAGTTAGATATTTTTTTTATATATTTTGTTATATTAAGACAGTTAGATATTTTTTTTATATATTTTGTTATATTAAGACAGAATTTTTTTTTATATATTTTGTTATATCAAGACAGTTAGATATTTTTTTTATATATTTTGTTATATTAAGAAAGTTAGATATTTTTTTATATATTTTGTTATATTAAGACAGATTTTTTTTATATATTTTGTTATATTAAGACAGTTAGATATTTTTTTTATATATTTTGTTATATTAAGACAGATTTTTTTTATATATTTTGTTATATTAAGACAGATTTTTTTATATATTTTGTTATATTAAGACAGTTAGATATTTTTTTATATATTTTGTTATATTAAGACAGGTAGATATTTTTTTTATATATTTTGTTATATTAAGACAGATTTTTTTTTATATATTTTGTTATATTAAGACAGATTTTTTTTATATATTTTGTTATATTCAGACAGATTTTTTTTTATATATTTTGTTATATTAAGACAGATTTTTTTATATATTTTGTTATATTAAGACAGATTTTTTTTATATATTTTGTTATATTAAGACAGAATTTTTTTATATATTTTGTTATATTAAGACAGATTTTTTTATATATTTTGTTATATTAAGACAGATTTTTTTTTTTTTATATTTTGTTATATTAAGACAGATTTTTTTTTATATATTTTGTTATATTAAGACAGATTTTTTTATATTTTGTTATATTAAGACAGATTTTTTTTATATATTTGTTATATTAAGACAGATTTTTTTTATATATTTTGTTATATTAAGACAGATTTTTTTTATATATTTTGTTATATTAAGACAGATTTTTTTTATATATTTTGTTATATTAAGACAGATTTTTTTTATATATTTTGTTATATTAAGACAGATTTTTTAATATTTTGTTATATAAGACAGATTTTTTTATAATTTTGTTATATTAAGACAGATTTTTTTTATATATTTGTTATATTAAGACAGATTTTTTTTATATATTTTGTTATATTAAAACAGATTTTTTTTATATATTTTGTTATATTAAAACAGAATTTTTTTATTTTTTGTTTTATCAAGACAGTTAGATATTTTTTTTATATATTTTTTGTTATATTAAGAAGTTAGATATTGTTTTATATATTTTGTTATATAAGACAGAGATTTTTTATATATTTTGTTATATTAAGACAGTTTGAGATTTTTTTTATATATTTTGTTATATTAAGACAGATTTTTTATATATTTTGTTATATTAAGACGGTTAGATATTTTTTTTATATATTTTGTTATATTAAGACAGTTAGATATTTTTTTATATTTGTTATATTAAGACAGTTAGATATTTTTTTTATATTTTTTGTTTATATTAAAACAGTTAGAGATTTTTTTATATATTTTTGTTATATTAAGACAGAATTTTTTTTTATTATTTGTTTTTTATTAAGAAAGTTAGATATTTTTTTATTATTTTGTTATATTAAGACAGATTTTTTTTATTTTATTTTGTTTAAATTTAAAACAGTTAGAGATTTTTTTTTATATATTTTGTTATATTAAGACAGTTAGATATTTTTTTTATATATTTTGTTATATTAAGACAAATTTTTTTTATATATTTTGTTATATTAAGACAGATTTTTTTATATATTTTGTTATATTAAGACAGTTAGATATTTTTTTATATATTTTGTTATATTAAGACAGTTAGATATTTTTTTTATATATTTTGTTATATTAAGACAGATTTTTTTTATATATTTTGTTATATTAAGACAGATTTTTTTTTATATATTTTGTTATATTCAGACAGATTTTTTTTATATATTTTGTTATATTAAGACAGATTTTTTTTATATATTTTGTTATATTAAGACAGATTTTTTTTATATATTTTGTTATATTAAGACAGATTTTTTTTATATATTTTGTTATATTAAGACAGATTTTTTTTATATATTTTGTTATATTAAGACAGATTTTTTTTATATATTTTGTTATATTAAGACAGATTTTTTTTATATATTTTGTTATATTAAGACAGATTTTTTTTATATATTTTGTTATATTAAGACAGAATTTTTTTTTATATATTTTGTTATATCAAGACAGTTAGATATTTTTTTTATATATTTTGTTATATTAAAAAAGTTAGATTTTTGTTTTTTATTATTTTGTTATATTAAGACAGAGATTTTTTTATATATTTTGTTATATTAAGACAGTTAGAGATTTTTTTTATATATTTTGTTATATTAAGACAGATTTTTTTATATATTTTGTTATATTAAGACAGTTAGAGATTTTTTTTATATATTTTGTTATATTAAGACAGATTTTTTTTATATATTTTGTTATATTCAGACAAGAGATTTTTTTTATTATTTTTTATATTAAGACAGATTTTTTTATATATTTTGTTATATTAAGACAGATTTTTTTTATATATTCTGTTATATTAAGACAGAATTTTTTTATATATTTTGTTATATTAAGACAGATTTTTTTTTTATATTTTGTTATATTAAGACAGAATTTTTTTATATATTTGTTATATTAAGACGATTTTTTTATATATTTTGTTTATTAAGACAGATTTTTTTTAATATTTTGTTTTTTAAGACAGATTTTTTTTATATATTTTGTTATATTAAGACAGATTTTTTTATATATTTTGGTTATATTAAGACAGAATTTTTTTTATATATTTGTTATATCAAGACAGTTAGATATTTTTTTATATATTTTTTTATATTTAAAACAGTTAGATATTGTTTTATATATTTTGTTATATTAAGACAGAGATTTTTTTTATATATTTTGTTATATTAAGACAGTTAGAGATTTTTTTTATATATTTTGTTATATTAAGACAGTTAGAGATTTTTTTTATATATTTTGTTATATTAAGACAGTTAGAGATTTTTTTTATATATTTTGTTATATTAAGACAGATTTTTTTTATATATTTTGTTATATTAAGACAGATTTTTTTATATATTTTGTTATATTAAGACGAATTTTTTTATATATTTTGTTATATTAAGACAGTTAGATATTTTTTTATATATTTTGTTATATTAAGACAGTTAGAGATTTTTTTTATATATTTTGTTATATTAAGACAGAATTTTTTTTATATATTTTGTTATATTAAGACAGATTTTTTTTATATATTTTGTTATATTAAGACAGATTTTTTTTATATATTTTGTTATATTAAGACAGATTTTTTTTATATATTTTGTTATATTAAGACAGATTTTTTTTATATATTTTGTTATATTGACAGAATTTTTTTTTATATATTTTGTTATATCAAGACAGTTAGATATTTTTTTTATATATTTTGTTATATTAAGAAAGTTAGATATTGTTTTATATATTTTGTTATATTAAGACAGAGATTTTTTTATATATTTTGTTATATTAAGACAGTTAGAATTTTTTTATATATTTTGTTATATTAAGACAGAGATTTTTTTATATATTTTGTTATATTAAGACAGTTAGAGATTTTTTTTATATATTTTGTTATATTAAGACAGATTTTTTTTATATATTTTGTTATATTCAGACAAGAGATTTTTTTTTATATATTTTGTTATATTAAGACAGATTTTTTTTATATATTTTGTTATATTAAGACAGATTTTTTTATATTTCTGGGTTTTATTAAGACAGAAATTTTTTTATATATTTTGTTATATTAAGACAGATTTTTTTTATATATTTTGTTATATTAAGACAGTTAGAGATTTTTTTTATTATTTTGTATATTAAGACAGATTTTTTTTAATATTTTGTTATATTAAGACAGATTTTTTATATATTTTGTTATATTTAAAACAGATTTTTTTATATAATTTTGTTATATTAGACAGATTTTTTTATATATTTTGTTATATTAAGACGGATTTTTTTATATATTTTGTTATATTAAGACAGTTAGATATTTTTTTATATATTTTGTTATATTAAGAAAGTTAGAGATTTTTTTTATATATTTTGTTATATTAAGACAGTTAGATATTTTTTTATATATTTTGTTATATTAAGACAGTTAGATATTTTTTTATATATTTTGTTATATTAAGACAGTTAGAGATTTTTTTTATATATTTTGTTATATTAAGACAGAATTTTTTTTATATATTTTGTTATATTAAGACAGAGATTTTCTTATATATTTTGTTATATTCAGACAGAGACTTTTTTATATATTTTGTTATATTAAGACAGATTTTTTTATATATTTTGTTATATCAAGACGGTTAGATATTTTTTTTATATATTTTGTTATATTAAGACATTTAGATATTTTTTTTATATATTTTGTTATATTAAGACAGTTAGATATTTTTTTTATATATTTTGTTATATTAAGAAAGTTAGATATTTTTTTATATATTTTGTTATATTAAGACAGAGATTTTTTTATATATTTTGTTATATTAAGAAAGTTAGATATTTTTTTTATATATTTTGTTATATTCAGACAGTTAGATATTTTTTTATATATTTTGTTATATCAAGACAGTTAGATATTTTTTTATATATCTTGTTATATCAAGACATTTAGATATTTTTTTATATATTTTGTTATATCAAGACAGTTAGATATTTTTTTATATATCTTGTTATATCAAGACATTTAGATATTTTTTTATATATTTTGTTATATCAAGACAGTTAGATATTTTTTTATATATCTTGTTATGTTCAGACAGAGATTTTTTTATATATTTTGTTATATTAAGACAGATTTTTTTATATATTTTGTTATATTAAGACAGATTTTTTTATATATTTTGTTATATTAAGACAGATTTTTTTATATATTTTGTTATATTCAGACAGTTAGAGATTTTTTTTATATATTTTGCTATATTTAGACAGATAAAAATAGTTGTTATATTAAGACGGTTATAGAAAAAAAGTATATATTTTGTTATTTAAGATAGTTGGAGAAAAAAAAAAATTCTGTTATATTAAGATAGTTGGAGAAAAAAAAAAAATTCGGTTATATAAAGACAGTTAGAGAAAAAAAGTATATATTTTGTTATATTAGAGTGTAAAAAACCCCCCATATATTTTGTTATATTAAGACAGAGAAATCTTTTATTGTTGTTATATTTAACCCTTCACGCCCAGATCTTTCCTTTGCTATAAAAAATCGTCTGTTGTTGAGCCATAAAATTCCGAAAAGTAACTGAATATACCAAATGAGTTAGTGGACAAGGATACTAAACAGGTCATATCTATAAAATATTGCTTATAGTCACTAAAAATCGTCCAATGGTACCCAAATTACAATGGAAATCCCGCTCAAGAGGTTAAGGGGTCAAGGAGAAAGACAGGTGCTGGGACATTACCTTGACGCTGACATGACGTGCTGCAACCTGTGGAGAGAGACAAGGCAATTAGGTATGGTAGTTAAGGTAATCAACACTCCTAAGGTAAGGTGGTAAGGTAAGGTAAGGTAAGGTAAGGTAAACACTCCTACTGAAATGATAGTAGGTAAGGTAGGTAAGGGTAGGTAAGATAGGTAAGGATAGGTAAGGGTAGGTAAGATAGGTAAGGAAAGGTAAGGCAGGTAAGGTACACTCCTATAAACAGTCCTATTATTGAACTCCTATTATTCATCTGTGGACTCTAGACAGATAAATAGAGACAGAAAGAGACAGGCTTAGGTGGCTGGCGAGCTCAAAAATAGACAGATAGGAAAGGTTGACAGAGATAGGTGGAGATATTGATAAGATAAACATACAGACAGAAGAATGACAGACAGACAGATATGATACTATAGGAAAGGCATGCATAGATATAATAGACAGACAGATATGTGCGAGTATTGATTGACAGACATCCAGCCATTTATACAGCCAGTCAGACCAACTGATAGACAGACACACAGACAGACAGCCATCCATTCATACAGCTAGCCAGACTTATAGACAGACAGACAGACAGACAGACAGCCATCCATTCATACAGCTAGCCAGACTTATAGACAGACAGACAAACAGACAGACAGCCATCCATTCATACAGCTAGCCATAATAATAGACAGACAGACAGGCATACAAACAGACAGACAGCCATTCATCAGTCTAGCCAGATCAACAGACAGACAGACAGACAGACAGACAGACAGCCATCCATTCATACAGCTAGCCATAATAATAGACAGACAGACAGGCAGACAAACAGACAGACAGCCATTCATCAGTCTAGCCAGATCAACAGACAGACAGACAGACAGACAGACAGACAGACAGCCATCCATTCATACAGCTAGCCATAATAATAGACAGACAGACAGGCAGACAAACAGACAGACAGCCATTCATCAGTCTAGCCAGATCAACAGACAGACAGACAGACAGACACACAGACAGCCATCCATTCATACAGCTAGCCAGACTTATAGAAAGACAGACAAACAGACAGACAGCCATCCATTCATACAGCTAGCCAGAATAATAGACAGACAGACAGGCAGACAAACAGACAGACAGCCATTCATCAGTCTAGCCAGATCAACAGACAGACAGACAGCCATACATCTATTAATCCAGCTAGCCAAACCAACAGATACACAGACAGACAGACAGACATCCTTAACAACCAATCCTTCCAAAAAACAGATAGACAGAAATACAGACAAACAGATACAGACAGAAATACAGACAAACAGATACAGACAGAATCAATAATGTTGTTGGAGAATGTTCAGCAAAAAACAAATATGATAAACAACGTACAATGCAATTTGCCTTAATGGAGTAGCGTGTGTGTGTGTGTGTGTGTGTGTGTGTGTGTGTGTGTGTGTGTGTGTGTGTGTGTGTGTGTGTGTGTACCAGGCCAGGTGAGGGGTGAGCCATTAAGGTAATTACTTAGAATTGAATGCCTTACGTGTGACTGTGAAAGTAAATTACATTATTGGGGTAGTAGTGGTGGTGGTGGTCTCTCTCTCTCTCTCTCTCTCTCTCTCTCTCTCTCTCTCTCTCTCTCTCTCTCTCTCTCTCTCTCTCTCTCTCTCTCTCTCAATCTAAAATTCCAATCAAGGAAAATATTGTTCTTAAATGATGCATAGAATAGAAAGGAAGGGAGAGCTTTCCTCCTCCTCCTCCTCCTCCTCCTCCTCCTCCTCCTCCTCTCCTCCTCCTCCTCCTCCTCCTCCTCCTCTTCCTCTTCCTCCTCCTCCTCCTCCTCCTCCTCCTCCTCTTCCTCCAGGCCTATTGGAGGGAAACTAGAGAGGCAGAGGGAAGGAAGGAAGGAGGGAAGGAGAGGGGAAGAAAAATAAAATAGTTCAAACTAGTGGAAAAAAGGACGAAAAAAAAAAGAGAGAGAGAGAGAGAGAGAGAGAGAGAGAGAGAGAGAGAGAGAGAGAGAGAGAGAGAGAGAGAGAAGAGAGAGAAGAGAGCGAGCGAGCGAGGGAGACGAGCGAGCGAAGAGCAAGAGAGAGAGAGAGAGAGGAGAGAGAGAGAGAGGAGATGAAGAGATGAGAGAGAGAGAGAGAGAGAGAGAGAGAGAGGAGAGAGAGAGAGAGAGAGAGAGAGCGACAAACACACAACACACACACACACACACACACACACACACACACACACACACACACACACACACACACACACACACACACACACACACATATTAAACCCTGACATATAAAGGAGAAAGTATATAAAAAAACCAGAAAAAAAACCCACACATATTTCACAGCCCTTTTAAAACTTTTCAGTCCGTCCTCCCTTGTTCCGTTTTCTTTGAAGTATCGTATATTTCCCGTTTTCTTTTCCACTGTCAGGCGTTATTATCCACTTTCCGTGATTGGTTCCGTTTTCTGTGACATTCCAAAGAGCCTCATCCCG
>JACEEZ010016699.1:27500-32500 GCA_016584305.1 Chionoecetes opilio
ACACTACAAACGAGTGTGATTGATTTGACATTTATCACTTGCTTATTCGAGAGAGAGAGAGAGAGAGAGAGAAGAGAGAGAGAGAGAGAGAGACCGCGTCAAACGGACCTCACCTTCAGAACAACCCTGACTACAGCTAGAGAGAGAGAGAGAGAGAGAGAGAGAGAGAGAGAGAGAGAGAGAGAGAGAGAGAGAGAGAGAGAGAGAGAGAGAGAGAGAGAGAGAGAAGAGAGAGAGAGAGAGAGAGAGAGAGAGAGAGAGAGAGAGAGAGAGAGAGAGAGAGAGAGAGAGACTTCAAACACTTCCCTTCGCTTTGTAGTCCTTATGGTAATCTGTCTTTCGGGCCCAATTGCCTTGTTCTCTTTGTCTGTAAGCTGTCCTTCCCTCCCTCTCCCTCCCTCTACCTCCATCTCTATACCCTACATGCCTCCATCTCCATCTCTATACCCTACATGCCTCTCTATTTACCTCCATCTCTATACCCTCCATGCCTCCATCTCCATCTCTATACCCTACATGCCTCTCTATTTACCTCCATCTCTATACCCTCCATGCCTCCATCTCCATCTCTATACCCTACATGCCTCTCTATTTACCTCCATCTCTATACCCTACATGCCTCTCTATTTACCTCCATCTTTATACCCTACATGCCTCTCTATTTACCTCCATCTCTATACCCTACATGCCTCTCTATTTACCTCCATCTCTATACCCTACATGCCTCTCTATTTACCTCCATCTCTATACCCTACATGCCTCTCTATTTACCTCCATCTCTATACCCTACATGCCTCTCTATTTACCTCCATCTCTATACCCTACATGCCTCTCTATTTACCTCCATCTCTATACCCTACATGCCTCTCTATTTACCTCCATCTCTATACCCTCCATGCCTCTCTATTTACTCCTCTCTATAACCCTACATGCCTCTCTATTTACCTCCATCTCTATACCTCCATGCCTCCATCTCAACTCTATACCCTACATGCCTCTCTATTTACCCCTTCTCTATACCCTACATGCCTCCTCTATTTACCTCCATCTTTATACCCTACATGCCTCCCATTTACCCCATCTCTATACCCTACATGCCCTCTATTTATCCTCATCTCATACCCTACATGCCTCTCTATTTACCCCTCTCTATACCCACATGCCTCTCTATTACTCCATCTCATAAATACATGCCTCCCTATTACTCCACTCTATACCCTACATGCCTCTCTATTACCTCATCTCTATACCCTACATGCCTCCCTATTTTCCTCCCTCTCATACCCACATGCCCCTCTATTAACCTCCATCTCTAACCTACATGCCTCTCTATTTACCTCCATCTTATACCCTCCATGCCTCTCTTTTTTACTCCATCTCTATACCCCCCTACATGCCTCCTAATTTACCTCCATCTCTATTAACCTACATGCCTCCCTATTACTCCATCTCTATACCCTACATGCCTCTCATTTTCCTCCATCTCTATACCCTACATGCCTCTCTATTTTCCTCCACTTATACCCTACATGCCTCTTATTTACCTCCACTCTATAACCCTACAGCCTCTCATTACCTCCATCTCTATAAACCCTCCATGCCTCCTATTTACCTCCATCTTATACCTACATGCCTCTCTATTTACCTCCCAAACTCTATACCTACATGCCTCTCTATTTACCTCCATCTCTATACCCCTACATGCCTCTTATTTACCTCCATCTCTATACCCTACATGCCCCTCTATTTACCTCCTATCTATACCCTACATGCCTCTATATTACCCTCTATACCCTACATGCCTCCCAACTCCAATCTCCCATACCCTACATGCCTCTCTATTTACCTCCATCTCTATTACCCTACATGCCCCTCTATTACCTCCTCTTATACCCTACATGCCCCTCTATTTACCTCCATTCTATACCCTACATGCCTCTCTATTTACCTCCATCCTATCCCCCTTACTCTCTCTCTCCTCTCTCTCTCTTCTCTCTCTGTCTCTTTTCTCTCCTCCTCTCTTCTCTCTCCTCTCTCCTCTCTCTCTCTCTCTTTTCTATCAAAGCCATGTAAGGACCTAGAGTTCTGTTGCTGTTTGTGTTCCTTTGTATTCCTCCTCTCTTTTAAACCCCCCCTTCCCTTCCCCTCCTTCCTTCCTTCCTTCCCTTCCCTTCCTTCCCTTCCTTCCTTCCCCCCTTCTTCCAATACTTTTCCCTTTTAAGATAAATATCTAATAACTTCCTATATTTTCATGCCCCCCCTCTTCTCTCTCTCTTCCCCCTTATCTCTCTCTCTTCTCTCTCTCCTTTCCCCTCTCCCTCTCTCTTCTCTCTCTCTCGGGTGCTAAAAAGCTAAATACTGCCTGAATGCTCTTAGATTTGTTGTGTTTGTTTAGTGTGTGTGTTGTGTGTGTGTGGGGTGTGTGTGTTGTGTGTGTGTGTGTGTGGTGTGTGGTGTGTGGTGTGTGTGGTGGTTGTGTTGTTGTGTGTGTGTGTGTGTGGTGTTTTGTGGGGTGTGTGTGTGTGTGTGTGTGTTTTTGTGTGTGTGGGGTGTGTGTGGGTGTTGTGTGGTGTGTGTGTGTGTGTGGTGGGGTGTGGGGGTTGGTGTGTTTGTGTGTGTTTGGTGTTGTGGTGGGTGTGGTTGTGTTTTTGTGTTGTTGGGGTGTGTGGTTTGTTCTTGTGTGTGTGTTCGTGTGTGTGTGTTGTGTGTTGTGTGTGTGGTGAGTGTGTGTGTGTGTGTGTGTTTGTGTTGTGTGTTTTGTGTGTGTGGTTGTGTGTGTGTTTGTGGTGTGTGTGTGTGTGTGTGTGTTGTTGTGTGTGTGTTGTGTGTGTTGTGTAGTGTGTGTGTAATTGTGTGTGTTTGTGTGCGTGTGTGTGTGTGTGTGTGTGTGTGTGTGTGTGTGTGTGTGTGTGTGCTGGTGTGTGTGTGTGTGTGTGTTTGTGTGTTGTTTGTCGTGTGTGTTGTGTGTTGTGTTGTGTGTGTGTGTGTGTGTAGTCGTGCTGTGTGTGTTGTGTGTGTGTGTGTGTGGTTGTGTGTGTGTGTGTGTGTGTGTGTGTGTGTGTGTGTGTGTGTGTGTGTGGTGTGTGTGTGTGTGTGTGTGTGTGTGTGTGTGTGTGTGTGTGTGTGGTGTGTGTGTGTGTGTGTGTGTGTGTGTGTGTGTGTGTGTGTGTGTGTGTGTGTGTGTGTGTGTGTGTGTGTGTGTGTGTGTGTGTGTGTGTGTGGTTAAGGGAAGAGTTTCAGTTATTTTTTTTTTTCTCTCTCTCTCCTCTCTCTCTCTCTCTCTCTCTCTCTCTCTCTCTCTCTCTCCTCTCTCTCTCTCTCTCTCTCTCTCTCTCTCTCTCTCTTTCTCTTTCATCTCCTCTGAAGACTAGATGACTTTGATGACAATAGTTTTCTCCTCTCTCTCTCTCTCTCTCTCTCTCTCTCTCTCTCTCCTCTCTCTCTCTCTCTCTCTCTCTCTCCCCTTTGACAAGCCGACTTGAAAGAAAGGATTAATAGAGCAATAACTGATCAAAAGAAGAATTTTAAGAAACAAAGGAGGGAAGAGGTGATGATGTGATGAGAGGTGATGATGATGATGATATGATGATGATGATAGGGGGTGAGATGGTGATGATGTGATGATTGAGGGATGAGGGATGGTAAAGTGATGATGAGATGATGTGATGATGGGATGGTGTATGAGGGTGATGATATGATGATGATGATGAGGGTGTGATGATGATGATGATGGTGATGATGATGGGATGATGTGTGTGATGTGTATGATGATTGGATGAGATGGTGGATGTGAGATGAGGTGATGTGATGATGAGTGAGGGTGATGATGATGGTGATATGGTGATGATGATGATGATGTGATGTGGGTTTGATGATGGTGATGATGATGATGAGATGATAATGATAATGATAATGATGGATGATGGTGATGAGATGATGATGTGAGGTGAGGGTGATATGATGATGAGAGAGATGATGGGATGATGGTGATGAGATGATGATGATGAGATGATGATAATGGTGATGATGGGGATGATATGATGATGATGATGATGATGATGGTGATGATGGTGATGATGATGATGTGATAAGATGATGATGATGATGATATGGTGATGATGATATGATGAGGGTGATGATGATGGATGATGATGATGTGATGATGGTGTGATGGTGATGATGATGATGATGGTGATGATGGATGATGATGATGATGGTGATGATGATGATGATGGTGATGATGATGGTGATGATGAGGGATGATGATATGATGATGATGATGGTGATGATGGAGATGAGATGGTGATGATGGTGATGATGATGGTGATGATGATGATGATGGTGATGAAAGGATGAGATGGGTGTAGAGGTGAGGAGGGGAAAAAAGGAGGAAGAGGAGGATTACATAGGATTACATAGGAGTAACAGACACCAGGAGACCTATTGGTCCATAGCGAGGGTATCTGCTAAAACTACATACTACTAACTTAAACTACTTGAAAAGAAAACAGTTGGAAAATGATACCAGTCCCTAAAGAGGATAGGAACAGGGAAATTTCATAGTGCAGAATGATAGGATATGAAAAATACTAACTACAAACTACCACTACCACTACAACTAATCGATACGGAGGACTAGATACGAATTCGCACTATCAATACCCATTTACTTTACAGTGCGCGTCAAGTCTGTTTTTGAATGTAGTTTTTGTGTTGGCTCCGACAACATTTGCTGGTAATTTGTTCCATCGATCAACGACTCTAACATTGAAATAATTTTTACGGAGATCGGTGATGCAACGTTGACCGTTTAGTTTTAAACTTATTTCTTTTTGTCATTGAGTTGAAAGCTCGAATAGGTCCTCTTTATTAAAGACATCAAAACCTTTTAGGATCTTAAAGGTTTCTATCAAGTCCCCACGGATTCTACGATCCTTTAAGGAAAACATATTAAGTTTCCGCAGTCTCTCTTTATAAGATGAATTTCGCAGAGATGGAAT
>JACEEZ010016700.1:0-62500 GCA_016584305.1 Chionoecetes opilio
ATTCCGGCTGCCCAAAAACATATGTAAGATATCTCTCTCGGAAGTCATTAGGTGCCATAGGTACATTTCTGAATTCCCGATGGAAGCGTGTGTTTGATGTCGCAAACAAGCTTGGCGGCGTGTATACTCAAATGATTATCACACTGTTTCGATGTCCGACTCTCTTTTCGATCGCCACACACGAGCCGAAATGCTACCTGTAAAACTATTGTTCATTCAGTCCTCTGCCAACCTAGACAACATACACCCCAAAGGGTCTGTTAAGTATAAATTTTATTTTTTTTTTTTTAGATAATATAGGATTATTTTATTTTTTAAAAAAAAATTCTTTTAGATGTTCGCTTTTTAGCAGTATAGTATATTATTTTTTAACTATTTTGGGCCTGATGATGCCAAGGTCTTTTGGCGAAACGTTGACATAAACAACCCCAAGAATGAACGAGTGTCTTTGTCACCACTGGAAATGTGATATATATTATATATATATTATATATAAAATATATAGTAAAATATATATATATTATAATATATATATATATATATATATATTATATATATATATATATATATATATATATATAACAACCTCGATTTCCTGGAATCGGTTTTTGCCGGACAAAATCCGAGGTCCGGGGATATGTCAGTCTCGGGCATTTTTTTTTTTTTTTTTTTTTTTTTTTTTTTTTTTTTTTTTTTTTTTTTTTTTTTTTTTTTACATTGGGAAATGCCTGGTTCCTGTTCGTAAAATTGACCAAGTTGTCCGGCGGTCCGAGCGTCTCCTGTCACCCCTGGTCAGTGTCCGCGCCTCCCGCCAGTGGGCAGCATGCTCAGCGGGTCTTTATTGTTTACATTTTGGGCACCACGAAACTCACGGTTCACCTGCACAGCCTCCGTAGTCCCCTGCCCCCACGCAGGAATCTCTCTTTGAGGACTTTTGAACACTTTTCTGCTGCCTCCCGCCAGGTGGCAGGCCAGGCTTAAAGGGGGACGTAAAAGTCCGCGGCGGTGGAAAGTGATATTGTCGGTTGCCGGACAGTAAATACTAGAGTAGGATAAACGTCCGGGGGTGGTTAATGGCATGGGGACTATTTTATATACATACATATATATATATAATATATAATATATATTATTATATATATATATATATATATAATATATATATATATAATATATATATATATACCGTATTTGCCGGCGCATAAGACGCACCTCCGCATAAGACGCACCCCTATTTTACAAAGAGGTTTTGCAAAGAAAAAAATATTGGTTTTTTTGGGGGGAATTTTTTTTTTCCCCGTAAAAAGTATCAAGTTATTAAAAAAAAAAAAGGATTTGTGGGGGAAAGAAAATGATTATGAGCCTGTCCCTAAATACAATATTCACAGTGCAATGAATGTGAATGAAAAATTATACTCGTTAAATGTAAAGAGAATGACAGTGTAACCAAAACGGTCATAAATCATAATACAGTCGGCGCAAAAAAACTTAAGACGCCAAAAAACTTGGGCGGGGAATAACATCCTTAGCTATTTTGACAATTTCGGTGGGAGCGATTGAATGTTTTTACGTTTTTTGTATATCTGGCAGTGTATTAGGTTTCTGCTGTAGTTTCCCTCGCTGTTTGCCCGTCTGTATCTTCCAAGTCATCATGGGAAGAGGTTGTTTGTGTTTTGGTTCTCCAAACTTTCCTACACCCCCATTCGCCCCTCCACTTCTACCGCCTTCTCCAGGTCCAATAAAGCATATCCCCGGGCAAATCTCCATCAATTGTGAAGAAGACACATATAGTACCTTGTATCGAAGAGGGAAAACAATTGGCCAGATAGCGAGGGAGATGTGTGTTTCCAAACTTTACCGTCTCGGTGTGGTGCAGGCGGGCGCAAGATGGTGAGTTAAGGACTGTTTTGGCGTGGAAAAAGGGTCAGGGTGGCCAAGAAAAACTTCAAAGAAGACTGATCAACTGTCAAAATGATTATTGACATCAAAAAAACCCTTTATGAGCAGTTGATCATCTTTTTTGAAGTTTTTTCTTGGCCGCCCTGACCCTTTCTTCCACGCCAAAAACAGTCTCAAAACTCACCATCTTGCACCCGCCTGCACCCAACCGAGACGGTATGTTTGGAAACACACATCTCCCTCGCTATCTGGCCAATTGTTTTCCCACTTCGATACAAGGTTACTATATGTGTTTTCTTCACAAGGGATAGAGATTTGCCCGGCATAGCATTAGTATACCTGGGGGAAGGTGGTAGAAGATGTAGGGGCGAATGGGGGTGTAGGAAGGTTGGAAAACCCAAACACAACAACCCCCTTCCTATGATGATTTGGGGAAGATACAAAAAGCGGGCAGCAGCAAGGAATTACAGCAGAACCTAATACACTGCCAGACATAAAAAAAAACGTAAAAAAAATTCAATCGCTCCCACCGAAATTGTCAAAACAGCTAAGGACGTTATTCCCGCCCCAAGTTTTTGGCGTCCTAAGTTTTTTTGCGCCGACTGTATATTGCAGGAGGCCCCCACGAATTGATATTCTAATATTTGCTACCTATGACATATAGCTTAGATTTTAAAGTTGTAGGTATGCCTTTGTTGCTTTTCTGCTATGTGTTTAACCCTTTTTGGAAAATTTGCAGTATGATATTGGTATTATTTTGGGGAGTAGGCTTTCAAAAAGTCCTAGAACTTTACCTACACCATCGTGTAGCTTTCTTCATTCTGAGTATTTTGAACCCATTTCCCATGGCGCAATTGAATAATAATGGAATTACACGTAGTTTCCGAAAATCTACCATTACTTCAGCCAAGAAAGTTAAGTTAGGTTAAATCAGATTTGGTTAGGTTAGAGGTGGGGTTTTGGTTTAGTAACAGAAAGATATAGAGAAATAACGAAAATTACCAATAATATGGCGTGTGAAGCGTAGCAATGTTTGCGGGGCAGACCTGGAGGGGCAGGTTGCCTCCCCCACATACACACATGTAAACAAAACATTGATTTCCGACAAAAACGGAACACAGATTAATTCAAAACACATCAAAACATTTCAGGAGGACTAAGTTTCGGCCTCGAAATCGGTGGTTGTCCAATAACAAAAATTCACGAAGATATTTAGATAACACTGTAAGGTAACCATCTCTACCTTGTTGTTATTGTTGTAATTTGTGAAGGGCACCGTTGTCGGAATCGACGATATTGCACTGCTTTACACCTATGAATCTATCACAGTCGCGAGGGTTGATTAGTCTTCTTCAGGAAGGTACAGGTGAAGGCTGGTTCACACTCTGAAATCACGGCAGCGTTCCGTCAGCCGTGCCTTGTATTCACACTATTCGTCATGGTTCCGTCATTTTCGGCAGTTCCTGCTCACCCTCTAAGCAGACATGGTGCCTCAGAGGCTATGCTTGAAGAAATTTGCATTAATAGCACTTCTGTTTGATGAAGAAGAGGAGTGGAAACTCCCAAAAGATATTGTTTTGGGTACATAAAGCCTTGAAGAAAACGACAATTATCAGCACGGCACAGTCTCATTCGTTAAAATATTCTTCCCCAGAAACCGTTACGTGACAGGACAGTGATGTATTGGAGCCGTGACGGCGGCGCACCATTTAGTGTAACACGTCTATTTGTTTGAATGTAAGAAATTCTAACGGATGTGATGAGACGGTGCCCTGTCACCAATTTCACCTTGATGCTATTATGTGATTCGGCCTTGAGGGGGACGGTGTGGCGCCGTGATGGGTCTTGGTCTTGGTGTACAGTGTGGAAGACTTTTGTCCCGTCTACAGGTACCATTGCAGCCTTTTTACTAGCACTCTTTCATACAGTTTCCTTATCCGTAGAGGTACAGGGGGGAGGATTGAGGGGTCGAGGTGGTACAAAGGCCCATGCTGTTCTCCTATCCCACCTTTCTTACCACTGTAGCGGCGCTAACACACACACGCACATACCCCCCACCTGCATCGGCTTAGGCCACCCCCCTGTCTGCGACCCCGGATTAGAGGCCCGGGGGGTGACTCGACGCTGACCTGACTTGTCCTTGCCGACCAAACTGCAACACCAGCCAGGTAATTCAAGCAGCCAAAGGACACACAGAGACACACACGCCGCACACCTTCTTGTCCCCACGGTTGACAAGACTCGCTGTCAAATAAACTACAAAGCCACGACGCCCTTTCTCCATCCTTGTGTGTATGGACAAACTCCCCAAGATACTACACTCCCTCTCACCGCTCACACTCCTTCAAATAAAACTTTAACACGCTCTTTGTTTCACTATTCCATTTATCAACAAACTCAGTCCAGCGAAAATTCCATCACCATTTTCTGCCTCCCTTCTATCATCTCCTTCCAACTGTTGTGTCAACTTGTGTGGCCCGAGTTTGAATGCGGGTTAAATTTAAAGGCGACATCAAATGTGCGGGTGTTTGTCTTTTCCATGGGTGCAGGGATTCAACTGCCCGACCCCCTCATTCGCTAATATGGCCGCCCTTAGACGCAGGGTGAACTTTGCATTCTTTTTAAGGGAAAAAACTGCGGGCTTATGCGCCGGGGAATACGGGTATATATATATATATATTAATTTTTACTTGCGATTCCCGGAACTTGCGGTTCCGGACCAGTGCTCCCCCTTTAGTCCGGGAAATCGAGGTTTGTGTGTATATATATATACAGGGGGTCCCGTTCTACGAGCATTCGATATACGAGAATCGATGATACGAGATGTGTAAATTAGGGTCTATTTTTAATATACGAGATCGAAAATCCAATGTTACGACATTCAAACTGGGGTGAGTAAAAATTACCAAGTTATTTACTAAAGTAAATTACAAGTTATTTTCTAAAATTATAAAGTCATTTACTGATATATGATTTACCTAAGGTTGTACGATATAATCAATCTGAAAATATGATAATTCTGGTGGCTCAGTACGACAATGTGGCCTACAAAAATTCACAACCCTGGACGAGAAGCCCGCAACGGAGGTAGTATGGCCAGCAAAAAACCCACTCTCGCACTACCTAGAATACTACTTTCCCTAATGACGGAAGCTACAAAGCTGATTGAAAGCTCCCTCGATAGGTCGTAAACGAGTAGGAAAGGTTTGACTGGCCCAAGGCGTCATCCCGTCACCAGCCAATGACAAACCCGTTTTAAAATCTCGACCAAAAACTTCTACCCTGTATTCTGGCAACGTTAGTTTATTAGGACGTCCAACTAACAGGAACTAAGTGATTCACGGAGACGATGCCACCGGTGCCTAACTTCTGATCTTTTCATAAATTTCTATTGGGCAAAGCAACCTTGTTTTGTTTCAATGCCTCAAAAACCAAATTTATTGAAGTTAGGTGTCCTGTGGCATCTGCGTCCTTTTTTTTCTCCCTCCCAATGCTTGCTCTCTACAGGGGCCTATCTGCCCATGTATGGAGTATGTCTCACATTGTTTGGGACGATCCACTCATACAGCTCTCCTAACAGGGTTGAGTCAAAAGCTTTCGTCTCATCAACTCCAAGACACCTCCCAACTAAAGTTGGGCTAATCCACCATCTTTTTTATTTATCTCTTACCGTCTGCTTTTATAGGGACTGGCCAACTAAGCGGGACTATGTGTTACCCATTTTGTTGTGCCCTGGCCATTTCTTTGTGATGTAAAAAAAGGAAAAGAAAAAAAGATCTTTCCTTTGCTATAGAAAATTGTTTGTTAGATTAATTAATATAACGAAAAGTCACTGAATATCCCAAAGAGTTAGTGGACAAGGATACAAACAGGTTATAGCTATAAAATAATGCTTATAGTCACTAAAAAACGTTCTAATGGTACCCAAATTACAATGGAAATTACGTCTGGTCTCAAGGGGTTAATATTCAGTATTATATAGACATGACCTGTTTCAAGGTGTGGTGTGGCACGGTAAGCAACACTAAAGCATAAAGTATAACAAAATCTGAACAAGACACACATGTATACACAGCGCGCAAAGCCATTGTTCGCGACATTCATAAACAACAGCGCTTCCATACGGGGAATTCAGAAAATGTACTCTATGGCAGCTACTGACTTCCGAGAAGAGATATCTACATATGGGCCCGCTTGTGTAAAGCACGGCAGTCCATCAAGCCGTTGAGGAATATCAGATGCCAACTTGTCAATTTATAGACGAAGCATTTAAAAAAAGTATCGCCTTCCTTCCCGCGAGTAATTGAACAAGAGGCGTCATTGGTTTGACTATCTTATTTGCATAAGAGTGGCAAGAAAGACTAACAAAAGAGCAAATTAAGTTATGTATCTTACACAAGGCAGAGAAGGCCAGTGGAAGACATATCAAGGATTGTGGATGTTACGAGGAGATGTGTGCATAAGTGGGTGGGAAAGTTTGACGGTGGGTTGCATCGCTCGCGAACAGCGCGACACCAGACCATTATAAGTGGCCAGGCGAGGGTTGTTAAAAACATCAGCAAGCACGCTAAATGTTATGAAAACTCAAGTGGATTGCCCATCCTCAATTAAGAGCAAGAAAAATATTGCGATAATGACTTTTACATCCTCCCGCCTAGCCAATTATAAGTTCTGTGTCAAGGACTGTCGCGACGATTGCAACCCACGTCAAAACTTTAACCCACTTATGCACCACATCTACTCGTAACATCCACAATCTTGATATTCTTCACTGGCCTCTCTGCAGTTGTGGAGAGATACAATAACTTTAATTTGCTATTTGTTAGGTCTTTTATTGCCACCTCATTAGTGAAAATAATGATAGTCAAACCAATGGCGCCTCTGTTCAAATTACCGCGGGAAGAAGGCCGATACTTTTTTAAAGCTTCGTCTATAATTGGACAAGTGGCATTGAACATTCCTAACGAGGTCTTGATGGAATGCCCGTGCTTTAAACAAGCTGCCATATGTAAGATATCTATCTCGGAAGTCAGTAGGCTGCATAGAGTACATTTTCTGGAATCCCGTATGGAAGCGCTGTATTATGATGTCGCGAACAATGCTTTGGTGGCTGGGAGTGTGTATAAAAAAAAAAAAAAAATTCTTGGCCGTTCTTGGTTCCGTTAAAAAAAAAAAAAAAAAAAAAAGAAATCCTATGCCCCAGGGTCCAAAGCCAGACTGACAATACTTCAACACCACACCCACCACCATCCATGCCATCACCAATCACACTCTTCTAAATAATGCTGGGGAAAGGCAACAAAAAACTATAACACGTGACTATGAACCAATATCCCACACCTGTGAGATACACGCCTGAACCACACATGTAACACTCTATCCACCACCCCATTGCCACACTCCTACAACCACACATGTAACACTCTGTTCACACTACCAACACCCATTGCCACACTCCTACACCACACAGTGTAACACTTTGTCCACCACCACCACCACCATTGCCACACTCCTGCCACCACACATGTAAAAACCACACTGGTCCACCACCACCACCACCATTGGCCACACTCTGACACACACATGTAACCACGATCCACACCCATTGCCACACTCTACCACCACACATGTAACACTCTGTCCACCACACCACCCACCCATTGCCACACTCCTACCACCACACATGTAAACACTCTGTCCACCACACCACTACCATTGCCACACTCCGGCCACCAAACATGGAACTCTTGTCCACCCACCGCCACCACCCATTGCCACACTCCTGCCACCACACCCGGTAACACTCTGTCCACCACCACCACCACCAGTGTACACTCCCTACCACCACACATGTAAACATTCTATCCACCACCATTGACACACTCCTACCACCACACATGAAACACTCGTCCACCACCACCACCACCCATTGCACACTCTACCACCACACATGTAAACCACTCTGTGTCCACCCCACCACACCCAATTGCCACACTCCTACCAACCACAAATGTAACACTCTGTCCACCACACCAACACCCATGCCACCACTCCTACCACCACACATGTAACACTCTGGTCCACCACCACCACCACCTTGCCACACTCCTGCCACCACACAGATAACACTCCCCTGTCCACCACCACACCACCCCATTGCTACACTCTACAACCATACATGTAACACTCGTCACCACCACCACCACCCATTGCACACTCTACCACCACACATGTAACACTCTGTCAACCATCCATTGCCACACTCCTACCCAACACACAATGTAACACTCTGTCCACCACCACCAACCACCACCACCCAGGCTACACTCCTACAACCCTAATGTAACACTCTGTCACCACCACACCACCCATTGCCACACTCATACACCACACAGTAAACACTCTGTCCACCAACCACCACACTCATTGCCCACACTCCTACAAAACCACACATGTAACACTCTGTCCACCACCACCACCACCCATTGCACACTCATACAACCACCATGTACACACTGTCACACACACCACCCATTACCACACACCTACCACCACACATGTAACACTCGTCACCACACCACCACCCATTGCCACACGCCTACGACCACACATGTAGCCACTCTGTCCACCACCCCACACCATTGCTACACTCCTCCTACAAACCACAACATGTAACACTCTGTCCACCACCACACCACCCATTGGCCACACCCTCACACCACCATGTAACACACTGTTCCACCACCACCCACCACCCATTGCACCACTCTGCACCACACATGTAACACACCTGTCCCAACCACCACCACAACCCATTGCCTCATCCTAAACCACACATTAACACACGTCCACACACCACCACCACCCAATTGCCACCACTCAACCACCACACATGTAACACACGGTTCCACCACACCAACACCCATTGCCACACTCTACACCAGACATGAACACTCTGTCCACCCACCACCCATCCATTGCCACACTCATACCACCACACATGCAAAACACTCTGTCCACCACCCGCCACCACCATTGCCACACTACTACCACCACACATGCAACACTTCTGGTCCACCACTACACCACCCAATTGCACACTCCTGCACCCACATGTAAACACACTGCCACCACCACCAACCACCAGCCACACTCCTACCAACCACAATGTAAACACTCTTGTCCACCACACCACCACCATTGCCACACTCCTACCACCACACATGGAACACTCTGCCACCACCACACCACCCATTGACACACTCCTACACACACATGTAAAAACACTCTGTCACCACCACCACCACCATTGCCACACTCTACCACCAACATGTAACACTTGTCCACCACCACCACCCCCATTGCACCTTCTGCCACAACACAGTAACAATCGTCCACCACCATTGCCACCGCCGGCACCACCACATGTAACACTCTGTCCACCACCCATTGCCCACACTCCTGCCACCACACATGCTAACACTCTGTCACACCCATTGCCACACTCTACCACCACACATGTAACACTCTGTCCAACCACCCATTGCCACACTCTGCCACCACACAGTAACACCTGTCACCACCCTTTGCCACTAATACCACCACACATGTACACTCTGTCCCCCACACACCACCCCCATTGCCTACATTCCACAAACCAACTGTCCACAAAAAACACCACCTTAAAAGTGAATCTTCACGTGTCTGGCAATATCCCTCTTGTCTTGAACCACTTGCCACAAACATCACATTTTGAATCCTTAAACCAGTGTGGTCTCAAGCTGTGTCTGTGAGGTTAAGGAAATTATCAATATTTTTTTCCCACACTCTAAACATGCCATGATTTTTAACACACTGTGTGTCAGGTGTGTTGGGTGAGGTCAGACTTTGAATAAATCTTTTCCACACTCCAGACATGTATTTTTTAACACCACTGTGTGTCAGGGGCGGTTGGGTGGAGGTAAGACTTATCACAAAAATTTTCCCAACACTTCAGACATTCATGATTTTAACCCACTGTGGTCAGTGGGGGGTGAGTCAGACTGCTGAGTAAATCTTTTTCCCACACTCAGTACATTGAATTTCTTAACACACTGCGTGTCAGGGAGTGTTGGTGAGTTAGAATTATCACTAAATTTGTTTCCCACACTCTACACATGCATGATTTTAACACCACTGTGTATCAGGGTGTTGTGTGTGAGGGTAGACTTCTGGTGATTTTTAAAAACTTTTCCCACATTCCAATATTCAATGATATTTAAACACCACTGTGTGTAATCACGGTTGAAAAAGTGCTATGTGGATCTTATGTGGGACAATATCCTCCCTTTATGTCTTTGAAACACTTGCAACAAACAACATCCACACTTGAACTCTTTCAAACCAGTGTGTCTCAGGCGGGGTGTGGGAGGGCCAGTACGCTGAGTAAATCTCTTTCCCACACTCCAGGGACATTGATATTTCTTATCGACACTGTGTGTCAGGTGTGTTGGGTGAGATTAGCCTTAGAGTAATGTTCTTCCCACACTCTTGACCATTTCATGATTTTTAACACCACTGTGTATCAGGTCCCTGTGTTTAGTGAGATTAGCCTTCAGAAGTAAATTTTTGCCACACTCACGACATCATAATCCTTGACGCCACTGTTGTGTGCAGGAAATGTCTATCAAGCTACTCTCTGATCTGAATGATTTAATATATTGTGAGCAACAAAAACGCCTCTCTCTCTTGGCCTGAGCTGCCTGTCTTCAGGTGATTCTTGCCATTACCTCCTGTGCCTCCACAACTGAGGCAGACGCTGCTGGCTGCCTCCGGGCCACTGGTGGTGCTGTCTCCCGGCCCCTGGTGGTGCTGCTGCTCCTGCCAAAGCCTCAGCGCAGCAAGATACTCGCGGCAGCACACATGGTGGACGGTCCTGCAGGAAAGCTTAGGGAGCAGGCGCGAGATGCCTTAGTTGTAGAGCAGAACACCCAGCTGGGACTCGTGCCTCAGCACCTGCAAACAATGGTGACAGTCAGCACACAGAGAGCCAGCTGGGACTGTGACCTCAGCACCTGCAACAGTGGTGACAGTCAGGGAAAACAGAGGTCACGCGCTGCCTTCCACCACGTACCTTGCCTGCAGGGCCACACCCTGCTTCCTGCCTAACTCACACACTTCGGGCCTGTCGGTTAGTAGGATTCAATTGTTTAGTAAAAGGAAATCTTTGGTACTGTGTGGTGCGGGACCACACTCCTACAACACAGGCCTCACCATGACCATTATTACATTATTACTCATCCAAATATCCCATTCAAATAATTGTGACATTTTTTGTACAGGCGCTTCCACACACCTGAGACCCACGTGAATAAAGAAACAGGACTGTGTACTTCCAAAAGCAGACAATAGTTCCATGATGGGTTTTGATGACTTTCATCAAATTATTTGGCACTGACTTTGTCAAAACTTATCACATAATGTTTGGAGAGGGATACCGCCGCTTAACCCTCACATTCTCTACTTTGTTATGCGCAGAGGTGGGCGAGAGCGATACTTCGGCAATACATTATGCGATACTATCGCATGCCACAAAAAGTCGAGCGCAGTATGCAAAGCATAGCAAAGTAGCGGAGTATAAGTATTGCAGGCTCAAGTATCGCTTAAATTTCCCTGATACTTAAAAAGATGACCTTAAACAAAAGTTTTTCTTAAAAAAAATTTGTCAGTTTAAACCCTTTCACGCACAAAAAGTTTATTAAGTTTCTCCGTTCCAATGCGACATCCGTCTTATGCTCCCTAAGGGGCCCCGCGAAATGGCCAGGACTGGCGGCGAATTATTTTTATGTTATTCAATTTCACAACGTGTATTCTTTTTTTCCTCGCATTATTATATATCATTGTCCCTTTGCAAGAGAGTTAATTCTGACTTATGAAAGAAAAAAATTAACACGAAATGCAAATAAATATCGAATTTACAGACTCAGAAAAAAATATTGAGTAAAGAGAAATAAGAAATACTTACGTTTCACCACTTCGTATCTCGAAACTTCTGAGTCAACTTTTTTATGTTTATATGCCACTAAAAGCTGATTTTATGAGGATTCCAACCTTACCATTATAATTTTCATGAATGGCAAGTATAGCAAGCAGCTTCAGGACAGTTTTAAAGGGCGACAATCGCACGCACAGTGCTGCTGCTGAGTGGAGAATGACACACAAACCCTTATCATTCACATCCTCACACGAGGAGGACAATTAGTATAGTTTATAGGTCTAGGTTGGGATCTTTGACGCAGAAATGTTGGACGCAATTCTGAAAAGACTCTTATTTTGGCGAGTTTTGAAAACTGTTTTTGACGACAATTCTCGTCAAAAACTCAGAGTGCAGACGGGCCCATTTTGATGCGATCCACATCCACCGTGCGTGAAAGGGTTAAGATATATACATTAAAATTTTTAATGTGAAACCTGTAGTTTAATAAAATAGATCTTTTTTGGCTTAATACATGGAAGGTCCGTCATACAAAGCATTCGGTATATGAGAATCAGATGATACGAGATGCGTAAATTAGGGTCTATTTTCAATATAGGAGATCGAAAATCCAATGATACGACATTCAAACTGGGGTGAGTATAATTATCAAGTTCAAAATGCGCGCCCTACCACTCCCGGGCTGGACATGGGGGGATTTGGTTGACCCCAGTGAGGTCACCTGTAGCAAGCCCTGATCTGAAGGGTAATTAAGCATATGGCGCGGCCTGACATTTAGGGGTAATTAGCAGGTGTGCGGTCCCAACCTTGGGACCGCAGTCAAGTCACCCCTAGCAAGGCATGACCTGAAGGGTAATTAAGCATATAGCGCGGCCTGACCTTTAGGGGTAATTAGCAGGTGTGCAGCCCCAACCTTGGGACCCCTACACTACCTTCTCTTTATTTTTTGCTTGTTATGCATGTTTTATGTTTAAACCTTTCACACACGGTGACGCGATCGCGTCAAAACGGGCCCGTCTACAATTTGAGCTTTTGACGCGAATTGCGTCAAAAAACAGTTAAAAATTCGCCAAAAATAAAGTATTTATCAGAATCGCGTCAACTTTTTCTGCGTCAAAGATCCAACCTAGACCTATAAAATAAACTAATTGTTAACTCTCTCGTATGAGTGGATGTGAAATGATAAGGGTTTGTGTCTCAGTTTCCACTCAGCAGGCAGCCTGTGAGTGCAGATTGTCGTCCCTTTAAAACGTGTCCCGAGCTGGCCATACTGGCCATATGAAAATTATAATGGTAGCGTTGGAATCCTCATAAAAATCCGCTTTTATTGGCATATAAACCATAAAAAGTTGACTCAGGAAGTTTCGAGCTACGAAGTGGTGAACGTAAGTATTTCTTATTTCTCTTTACCTCAATATTTTTTCTGAGTCGTGAATTCCGCTATTTTATTTGCATTTCTTGTTATTTTTCTTTCCCATAAGCAGAATAATCTCTGCAAAACCATTGATATATAATAATGCAGGAAAAAAGAATACACGTTGGTAAAATTTGGGATAACATAAAAAAATAATTTCGCCGCCCAGTCTGGCCATTTCATGGGGCCCCTTAGGGAGCTTAAGACGGATGTCGCAGTGGACGGAGAAACTTAATAAACTTTTCGTGCGTGAAGGGTTTTAATTAATGTGCATTTATGTTATTTTGTTGCTATTTTTCTCTTTCAGAATGATTTTTTCTACAGAATAGGTAGTACAACAGTGTGTGGTAATATAGACGCTGTGTGGTTTGTTGTGTTTGCTAGAGTTTATTTTTTGCTTGAAAAATTTTCTTTTCTTTTTCTCTTTTTTTAATTGATGGAACCAAACCTATATTTTACCATTAGTTATGTGTTTCGTTATAAGAGATTTGAACCTAACTGCTCGTAAACTTCGGGACCTCCCTGTAACAGTTTTTCTTAGGTACAAAAATTTGCAAAACAAAATTTTTTTGGGATCGCAGTATCGCGTATCGTTTTAAGAAAATCCGAAAAAGTAGCGGAATATCGCGTATCGAACTAGCGGGAAAACATCGCAGGATCGTTATCGCAGTACCAAAAAAGTATCGCGCCCACCTTGGTTATGTGTCATTCGAAAGTGATGCCTGGAACACCTATGAACGCATTCAGGCCCTCCTCGCGCAGGACAAAATTCGCCTAAAATCGGATAATAAAGCTATCTGCCATTTTTGGCAGTGTTCAGTACTGATCTATTGGTAAATAATTATCTGGCAGCCCTCTCTCAGCATTCTATTTTAAGCGCAGATCAAATATTATAGTTGCCTCCCCCGGCAGTCAGCCTGTCAGGGCGTTGTGAGCGGCGGTGGTTTAAAGGCCCCACCGGGGACTCAAGTGTCTGCGTTCAGTGCTTTAACGTGTATTTGTTGCATAATATATCTATGAGAACGCCCTTTGTCAGTACATATTTAATGAGGATCATGATAGTATGTAGTACTGGAAATAGGCTACATATTCCGTAACGTTGATAAACGGACAGTTCAAGCTCATGAACGAAGTTTATAGCGATCTATATCCTATATAGCCTATTAGCTTAAATGGGCTGACGTGTGTGTTGCAGGTTATGATATAAAAAGTTCAACTATACAGTGCGAGTTGACTTTTATATGAATTGTACACACGGGTTAATTTTGTTATATATATACACTAAACCCTTCATGTTCGCGGGCTTAAGGCTCGCGGATTTGATTTACTCGCGGGTTTTCAACCCCCCCCCCCCCCTTTTTTTTTTTTTTTTTTTTTTTTTTTTTTTTAATTTTTATTATTATTATTATTATTATTATTATTATTAATTTTTTACTCCCTTCCCAATTGCTTGCTCTCTACAGGGGCCTTATCCGCCCATGTATGGAGTATGTCTCACATGTTTGGGGAGGATCCACTCATACAGCTCTCCTAAACAGGGTTGAGTCAAAACTTTTCGTCTCATCAACTCCTCCCTCTGACTGACTGTCTTTAATCTTTAATCACCGTCGCAATGTTGCTTTTTCTTGCTTTCTTCACCGTTACTTTCATGCTCATGCTCTTCTGAACTTGCTAACTGCATGCCTCCCCCCACTCCCGGGCCTCGCTGCAAAAAGACTTTCTTCTCATTCTCATCCCTATTCTGTCCATCTTCCTAATGCAAGAGTTAATCAGTATCTACTCTTTCATCCCTTTCACTGGTAAACTCTGGAACTCTCTTCCTGTTTTTATTTTTCCACTTTTTTCCTATGACTTAAAAAACTTTTCAAAAGAAGAGTAACAAGACACCTCCCGAACCCAAATTGGCTTTACCCCTCTGTTTTTTTTATTTTATTCTCTTACTGTCTTCTTTATAGGGACTGGCAACTAAGCTGCTTTGTGTTAAAAAACCCTTTTTTTTTTTTNTTATCCAGTTTAGGGTTACCCATTTTACTGCTTTCCCCCCCTTTTTTTTTTTTTTTTTTTTTTTTTTTTATAATTATTATATTTTATATTTTTTACCCCTCCAATGCTGCTCTCTACAGGGGCCCTTTATCCGCCCATGTATGGATATGTCTAAACATGTTTGGGGAGGATCCACCATACAGCTCCCCAAAACGGGTGAGCAAAATTTTTCGCATAATCCTCCTCTGACTGACTGTCTTCAATCTTTAAATCACCGTCGCAATGTTGCTTCTCTTGCTTCTTCTACCGTTATTTTCATGCTCACTGCTCTCTGAACTTGCTAACTGCATGCCCCCCCACCCCCGCGCCTCGTGCACAAGACTTTCTACTCATTCTCATCCCTATTCTGTCATCTCCAATGCAAGAGTTAATCAGTATCTACTCTTTCATCCCTTTCACTGGAAAAACTCTGGAACTCTCTTCCTGTTCTATTTTTCCACTTTCCTATGACTTAAATCTTTCAAAAGAAGAGTAACAAGACACCTCCGAACTAATTGGGCTCACCCTCTGTTTTTATTTTATTCTCTTACTGTCTTCTTTATAGGGACTGGCAACTAAGCGGGCTTTGTGTTCCCCATTTTTGTTGTGCCCTTGGCCATTCCTTGTCATGTATAAAAAAAAAAAAAAAGGGTAAAGGAATGACTAATGTCATGCTCGGATTTACGCTAATCGCGGGTTCTCTGTTCCCTAACCCGCGAAGGGGGAAGGGTTTATTGATATATATATATAAAATATATACAGGGAGGTCCCGAAAAATACGAGCAGTTAGGTTCCAACTGGCATACTCGTAAAGCGAAATCTCGTATAAACGAAACACATAACTAAGGGTAAAATATAGGTTGGTTCCAGGACCCCATCAAACAAAGGGAAAAAAAAAAAAAAAGTTTTTTAAACTAAAAATAAACTATAGCAAACACAACAAACACACAAACGTCTATATTACCTACACTGTACTAACCCATTCTGTAGAAAAAACCATTCTGAAAGAGAAAATAGCAAACAAAATAACATAACTGCACATTTAAATTTAAAAATAAACATAATATGTCATCAAGTCATCATCGTCACCAGCCCAAAGACAAATGTTTTTAAAACTTCTCGACCAATCACAAGTCAAGGGGAATATTTCCGGGCAAGAATGGCATGCCAGACTGCCTCGCTGCCCTCTGTCCCGTCATCCCAAACTAATTCTCGTTTATTCGGAATGCTTGCGTTTTTTAAAGGGGTTTTAATGTATCAGATAGTAAGTGTATAAGTTAAAAAAGCCCGTGTTGCTAGTGTTTTGGTGTTAGAAGGTGTGTATGTGGGTTGAAATAGTTAATATTTGTGTTATGGGCGGTGGGGCAGCGGCAAGAATTTCTCCGTCACTCACTGCCCCAGCAGTCACCTCATCATAACATCTTTAAACACCCTTATTAAGGTGACACACCGGGGCTACATTGATTTTGATAATGATACGTGTATATAACACTCACCATAATCACTTTAAATTGTATAATAACGAGTGATAAGACGTTTAAGCCTGCCAAACCTACGTGGCGGGAGGAGGTGGCGGCTCCAGCGGCCAGCCGCCACTCAAAACTTTTGAGTAAAAACCCGCGTCATCCGCCTCACCTGTGCCTTCCTGAAGAAGACAGTCAGCTCCCATGCTGTGATAGCACCATAGGATATCACCAGGGATCATAGGATTCCTCAAGGGGTTCTCGCTCCCCTACTAAATATTACCAAAGACATCTATCTCCCTTGGTCTAGTGGTGTTGATATCCACCTCACGGGCTTCATGGGCTGGCTCATGCTGCTGCTGCTGCTGCCAAAGGCCGCGCTGCCAAACGTGGATGAGTCCTTGCTTGTATTTCATCTCTTTTCTCATATATATGAATGATATCCATCCAAATGCAATCATATGTCTACATTCACCTAGAGAAATGATATTTCATAGCATACCAAACAATAATAAGCGAGCCTGGAGACTTCCTACCTCTGCTAATACCAGTCTCGAGCAGTCTTGGCCAGTCTGCACCGTTTTTCAGATTGATTCGTACAACCTTAGGTAATTATGTCAGTAATGTTAAAATTTAGTAAATAACTGTAATTTACTTAGTAAATAATTGTAATTTACTCCCCTCATTATGAATGTCGTAACATTGGATTTTCGATCTCGTATATTGAAAATAACCCTAATTTACATATCTCGTATCATCGTATTCTCGATATCGAATCTCGATATATACGGGACCTCCCTGTATATATATATATATATATATATACACCTGCACACATTTAGATTTTTATTACTTCATGTTTGCACCTACAGTACACTATATGGTTTTGTGTGTTACATTGGTTATTTAGTGTGTTTGAAAAAAAAAAATGGAAACAAGCGCATCTTCGATCGTTGTGATGCTCAACTGAGGGTGTATGTGTGCACGTATGTGGGATTTGTGGGTATGCATACAAAAAAAAATCTTGTATATTTACATATATATTTCATCAAATATTGGAAACGTGAGACGGAAGGCGTGACTATATCAGGGCAGAGTAGAATGGGGTTTAGCTCAAAAATTCTCCATCTCCAAAAATATTCTCGGGACCTGTAGAACTGTGGGATACCTTCAAACGTGAACTCTCCAGGCTGCCAAGGAGTGTATTGGGGACGCCCGAGGTCAAGGCGTGGTTTGTCTCGACGGAGACGCTGGAGAAATTGAGGAGAGTCGCGCTGCCAGGCTGGCTGGAACCAGGACCAGCACAGGGCTCTGTCACGCCGGACTAGAACCCTCCTGGGGAGAGACAAGGAGAGGTATGTCAGGAGTCTCGCTGAGGATGTCGAGGGTCATTTGAACGCTAATGACCTCCGACCCGCCTACCGAGCCTGAAGAAGCTCTCATTCCAAGTCTCCTTCTCGGTGAGTGCTATTCGAACAGCAGATGGGCGCCTCGTGTCGGACATGGATGGGCAGATGGCTCGTTGGGCTGAGTACTTTGGGCAGTTGTTCACGGTGGACCCTCAAACTGAGCAGCTTCACACCACTGGGTTACAGGCAGTGGATGCTGATCCTCCCATTGACGAAATTGCACCCTCTCTTGACGAAGTCAGAGAGGCTGTAGCAAAGTTGAGGGGTGGAAAGGCAGCTGGTGTTTGTAATGTCAGTGCGGAGCTCCTCAAAGCTGGGGGTGAGGCCATGATCCGCGGGTTGCATGCTGTCCTGACTGCCATGTGGCAATCAGGTACCATTCTCCTGACTGGAAAAGGGGGCTGGTCGTCCCTATCTGGAAAAGGGAAAGGGGACCGTCAGGACTGCAACAATTACCGCGGTATTACACTGCTCAGTGTACCAGGCAAGGTGCTTGCCCATCTATTGCTGACACGGATTCGCAGTCATCTGGTGAAGCATCAGAGACCTCAGCAGTCTGGGTTTACGCCTGGTAAGTCAACAACGGACCGTATCCTAGCGCTTCGTGTCCTGGTGGAACGCCGACGTGAGTTTCGACAGGGGATGCTTGCAGCCTATGTTGATCTCAAGAAGACGTTTGACTCAGTGCATCGTGAGTCACTCTGGGATCTTCTGCGACTTCGAGGGATTCCTGCAAGGACTATTGGTTTGATAACTGGTCTGTATTCTGGGACTGAGAAGTGCTGTGAAGTGTGGGGCAGGTGTATCCAGCTTCTTTCTGTGAATACAGGAGTGAGGCAAGGGTGCATCCTTGCCCATCATTTTTCAACGCTTGTATGGACTGGGTATTGGACAAGGTTGTAGATCAAAGTGATTGTGGAGCATCCGTCGGCAACACCAAGATCCACTGATCTTGTTTTTGCCGATGATGCAGTAATCTTTGCCGAGTCGCTGGAGGTCCTGATGATGGCTCTCGAAGCCTGCACGAGGAGGCAAAGCCTTTGGGACTTGGGTCTCCTGGTTTAAAGCCCAAAGGGTCCAGGTGTTTGGGAGACTTACTAGATGAAACAGTACAGTCTGTTCATGCGTGTGGCGGGGGACATTGAGATCTTGAAAGTTTTACATACCTTGGTAGCGCGGGTCCATAATAAACGGCGGGTCACGTCAAGAAGCCCTTACGGCAGATTGGCATAGCCCACGGTGTTGTGGACTCGCTCAGCGGGAGTATTTGGCATTGTCGGTACTTGTGCAGGAGGACAAAGATCCGGATCTTCAAGTCGCTTGTGATCCCTGTCTTACTCTATGGTTGTGAGACATGGACACTAAATAGTGACTTGAAGAGACGAATCAATGCCTTTGGTAATAAGTGTCTTCGCAGAATCATGGGGTATCGCTGGATGTTTACGTGTCAAATCAGTGATTGCACCGTGAGACTAAATCGAGGCCTATTACCTGCATAGTCCGTCAGCGCCAACTTCGGCTATATGGGCATGTGGCCGCTACCCTGAAACCGATCCTCCATCGGTTTGTATCTGTAAGAGACAATCCGGCGTGGAGGAGGCCAAGGGGGCGCCCATAAGGCTCGTGGCTGGGGCAAGTTGATGTTTCTTGTCGAGAGCTGCTTGGTATGGAAGGAGCCTGCATGGGAACTCGCGCGTGGTGACCCGGAGTGGCGTCGTAGGGTGGGCGAGGCGACGCGCCCCCCGGCGTATGCCCCCAATGATTGATTGAAAAATATTGAGGCTAGATATCTGGTGGCTTGTCTTTACAGTCTGGGTATATCTTTATACAATTTTATTGTATATTTTCCAAGCAAACAAACTTAAAAATATATAGGTTGTAAAAATATTTCACTGCTAGTAGTTGGTCTAATTACACGGATATATCTCAGGAAATATTGCAGATACGAATATTCTGAGACATCCCAGAACTGCTCATGAAAAAGTCATATATAATGTATACATAGAAAAATTACTTTAGTGAGAAGTTTTGAGAAAAGAATGTGGGAACATACTACACTGTCCGTGATAGTTGGGTGTTGATAAAATATTCAAGAAATATTCGCCAAAAAAAGTTTTTGACATATAACTAAAAGCTTAAATTCATTTTCTTGTTTTCAGGACTCTAAACAGTGGAAAACAAAACTCAAAGCTGTATCATAAAACATGCTGAACAAAATCGAGAAAATTAAAAAAGTGGATCGGGTTTTAAGATAAATGTTTAGTTTACGCTAGTTTACCATGGTGGGTATTCATTTATCAGAAAACTAATTGTTGCTAGGGGTGACTGGGATAAATTTCCCCCTTTTTTTGGTATGGCAACACATTCAATGCTTCACAGAAAAATTTGACTAGTGAAGAGTTGAATCAATTACTGTTTTTTGCATATTTATTCAGTCTCATAATGGCATTTTTTTTGTGTGCTTTACAGATTTTTATGTGATAATCTTATGGGAAAAAACATCTACAAAAAATAAAAATTCTATTCTGATAAGAGTTTTTGGGTGGGGAAAATTTACACTGGAAAGAAAACTTTTTTACGTGAAAAAAACGTTTCGAGCCTCTCCCCGGGCGCCCCGCCAAGAATTCATAAATATAATTACGGAAGCGGAGGGGTTAAAAATTTTTCTGCTCGTTCCCATTAAAATCAATTTTCTTTCCATAATCTTTTTAGGGGCTATTTATGTTGAATTCTGGGTACAAACGGCTAAAATTTTCATCCCCGAATCTCAGGTCATTTTTGGGGGGAGAAAGGAACTTAAATCACCCCCACTTTTTAAGATCTGGCTTTAACCATCTTTAGTTTTTTATGACCAAGTAGTCTCATGTCGTTTAGCTTTAGTTTCGGGGGGTTTAATTTAAGGTTTTTTTTTTACTTTTTTTTAAAACTTGGTTTAATCTTGCATCATACTCCTCCCAGTACGGCCAAAAATCAAGATATACCATGTTTTTTCTACTCCCCTAAGTCATAAAAAACAATCATGTTTTGATTTTGATCTCTGAGCCTTGATAGGTTCGGGTGCTGGGCTGTTCCCAAAAGGGAAGAAAAAATACCGTTCTCAAAAGCTGTGTTAAAGTCAAAAATTTAGAAGACTCTTATTACCAGTAGTTGCCAAAACCCCCCCTTTTTGCATAAGTACGAAGAAACCTTGCAGTAGCAAGTTATTGGCTATTTCTCAATGGTGGTAGTGGGGTAAGTGTCTTTAAAAAGTTTGCAAGTTTTTGGGTCCAGAAAGGGATGTGCACCAGTACCCGGACACCGACATACTATTTTAACCCCGGGTATTAGCGGGTAGTGTATTTTTGGTATTATATTGCGTGGGTTTACCGTTTTGGTTATTTTTTTGTCGGTATTTTTTTTTCGGTTTTATGTTTTTTTCTCTTTTTTTTTCCGAAACAGACCCCTGACTAAACCAAGCCAAAGAACGACTATGCTACTCCGAGTCCCGACTGCCGAGACGGTATGGTACGAAGCTCTTTGGCTGAGCCTCGAATTGGGCCGTGTTATCATTGGCCGATTGTAGCCGCGACAACCCCCGTCGTGAAACCCCCCTCCCCCCCTCTACCCCTGAGGGCAGCCCACCAGAAAACGATAATTAATATAACAGGCGTCATATAAAATCTATCCTAGATAAAAATTTTTATTATTATTTTTTTAAAATACTTTATGGTTAATTTTTGGCATCTCATTTTCATATTGTTATTATTATAACCCAATTATTTTTATTATTTTTATTTTTTATAATTATTTCAAAAATGTTTTTGGACGTGTGTGTTTGTTGACTGTGTGGGTTGGTTTTTCCCATTTTAAACATACAGGAAAAGAGCTATGCTCGTACGTCCCGTCCCCAAATTTTACTATTACCCAGTTTGTTTTTGAAGTCCTGAATATTTTTTGCTTTAATCACTTTTGCAAAAGGTTTTCCAGGCTTTATTTTCTATAGGGAAAACTGATTTTTTTATATCCCTCTTGCTGTTGCCTTTCATTTTTTTTCCATGCCCTTTTGTTTCTGTCGCCCAACAAACAGATCTTCTCTAAATTTTGCCAAAAACCCCTTTGATGCTCTAACACTGCTATAAAATCTCCCCTTTTCTTTTCTTTTCTAAAAGTTTTGGATTTTTTTAGTCTTGAAAGTCTTTCTTCATATAGTAATTCTCAGGCTTGGAGCCATTTTTGTGGCGCTTTTTGTATTCCTAAATTTCCTTTATCCTTTTTTTATGGGGTGCCCCAAAACACTCCCGAAATTTTCCCAAACCTGGCGAATCGAGAGTTATAAATTTTTGATATCTCTTCATCCAATATTTGAATCCATTTTTATATTCCCAGAAACTGGTATGTATTCTGTGATTTTTTTATAGGCTTTCGGGTGACAAATTGCCCCTTAATCCAATTTCCCAATTTTTTCGACCTTTTTTTTGTTACCCTTTCTTTCCCATCGAATACTTTCCTCTCTGTCTCTTTTTGCTACGCCCTTTCCCACCCCTTTACATTTTTTTGGCTTTAAACCCTTTCCCCCCTATTTGACTCCATCTGAAAATCTTTTCTAGATCCTTTTGTAAACCTCACAGTCCCCTTTTCTTTCTACTTTCTAGTAATTGCATCATCCGAATAAATTATAACTGTTACCCCTTTTGTAATCATTTAATAGACCAAGAACATCATGGGGCCCAAAAATCCTTTAGGAACTCCACTTTTCCATGCACCAATTTGACTTTTGATCTTTATTACTGTTTCATCTCTCGTTGCTCAAAAAATCTTCCACCCCCTCAGCAAAACCCCCCTTCAACCTCAAAAATTTCTAGCTTCCAGGCAGTTCTTTTGAGGTACCTTTTCAAAAACCTTCTTAGGTCCAAATAAATGCAACGACCCACCCTTCTCTTTTTTGTGTCACATCGATCACTCGAGAAAAACTCAAAAAATTTGTTTACTGACATTCCTCCCTTTAAAACCAAACTGGCACCCGCAAAAGGGGTTTTTTTTTTTCCAAAAATTCAACCATCTGTCCTTCACAATTTTTGAAAACTTTTTGCCCCTACATTGTTAAAGATACTGGCCTGTAAATTTGTGGGTTTTTCTTTGCCCTCCTTGAAAAGGCACAAATTTTTTCTTTTCCAATCAAACGGAAATCTGCTCCCTTGATGAACTCTCATTTTTAGTAATTTTCCTGAGTTGGTACTGCACTCTTTTATTTTCCAGCGCATCCATCGGGGCCCGGGGGTTTTCCACATCTTTACTTTCCCTTAGCCCTTTTTTCTTCTATTTCGTCTATTTTTATGTTTCCATTAATTTCTTTTTTATTAATTTTTTGTTTAATCCCTTTCTCTTGAATACGTCTGAAAAACTTTTTCATCCCCCCCCTCGGCCGTTGAAAGATCTTATACCGCCTTTACCTTCAGCTTATCATTTTCCTTGTTTTTATTTTTTCCCTTAAAACTATGAAAATTCGGCTTCTTCATTTTTTTTATTATATTCCCTTTATAGTTTCTTTCTTTTTTCTTTTGGATTCTTCTTTCATTTCAGTTTTTTTTGTATTTTCCCAAATTTGCCCCTTTTTTTCCCCCAAAATATTTCCCTGTTTTTTCCTTTCTAGTCTTGTAATTTACATTTTTTGTTTAAACCTTCTTTTTTTTTTCTCGATAACTATTTGGAACTAAACTATTTTTTTTTCCCGGGGTAAAATTGGATGAACTCTCCCCTTTTTTTTGGGTACTCGTTCTGTGGGGGTACCCGTCTGTCTCTCAAAAAATTTTTTTTAATCCGTCAAAATTGCTTTCCATAATTTTATTTCCTTTTTTTGTTCTTCTTTTTTCCCTCCCTTTTTGCTTCATTTTTTTCAAATTCAATAAAATAAGGTCGTCTTCCCAATGGGCATGATAAAACACTTTACTAATTTTCTTCCGTTCTTTTGTCGTAGTAGGTTAGTCTTTATGGTTTTTTTCCCTACCTTGAATTTGTTCTCTTTAATCCCCTGATCGATGTTAGTCATTACAAATCCAAAATAACCCCCCCATGAGTTTTCTCCTCCTTTAGTATACCTTCTTCCCAGCCCAACTTTTTTGCATTTAAAACTCCCCCAAATTATGTTCTCACTATTTTCCATGATTCTTAAAATTTGCTTGTGTCTCTATAGTCTTGTACTTTCTCTCCCCCAGGAAATTTGTCTTAGGTGGAACGTAACATTTCTAATTCTTTTTCTTCCTTTTTTCTCACCAATTACCTTCAACACCTTTGGGCCCCTTCCTTCTCCTTTCTCCCATTTTACAAAGGTTGAATTTCCCCAAAACTCCACCCAAAAATCGGCAACAAACCCAAAAACTCGGCTATGGTTCCGGTTTTTTCCAAAACACCGGCAGAAACTAGGGTATTCTAAAAAGGGGTAACCCCCTTCATAGGCCCTTTTTTAACGCTACTGGGCGCCATTCGGCCCCAAAGGGCCCTTTCGGTTCACTCTAGACCCGGGGAAGTTTAAACGGGACCCCGCATATATCTGTTATACATGAAAAAGGATAGACTGTATCTTGGGAAAAGTTGTTCTATAAGATTATCAAAAAAACATAGTAAAAAACATTAAATAAAGGTCATTATGGACCGAAGAAAATGAAAAATTTAAATTAATTAAAACTCCCCAATTGTAAACTTTGGGGAAGTTATAAGAGGCAATATCAATAAAGCAGAATTTAAATTTGTTTTCCTTTGACATTTTTCTTTTTCTGATACATAAAAAAATACCATGAAAAACATTAAGGTTTAAAAACTAAAAAAATTTTCTTCTCCTCTCTTTTCTCTCTCCGTGAAAGAGAGAATATTATAAGTGAAAGAGAGTGAGTGGGGGATAAAGAAACCCAAAAAACCCTTTTAAAATTTTTTCCTTCTCTCTCTCTCTCTCTCCCCTCTCTCCTTTTTTTTTTTTTTTTAAAATTATATATATATAAATATATAAATATATAAATTTATATATAAATATATATATATTTATATATTATATATATATTAATATAAAATAAATATATTTTTATTTTATAATTAAAATATATATATATATATATATATTATATATTATATTATATATATTTTATATATATATATATTAAATAAATATTTTTTTATTATTAATAAAATACAGGGAGGTCCCGAAGATACAGAGTTGGGTTTCCCACCGGATACTCTTAAAAGGAAATCTCGTATAACAAACACTAAAAAGGGTAAAAAATTTTTTGGGTTCCCAGGCCCCCATAAATAAAAAAAAAAAAAAAAAAAAAAAGACTTTTTTAAACCCCTAAAAAAAAAACTATAAAAACACCAAACACACGCGTCTTATTCCCCACACTGTATACCTATTCTGTAAAAAAAGCATTCTGAAAGAGTAAATAGCACACAAAAAAACTAACTGCACTTTAAATTTAAAAATAAAACATGCATAACAACAAAAAAAACCCGTAAGTAGGGCGCGCGTGATAAAAGAGAAGGGATTAGCGGTCCCCAAAGGTTTGGGGCCCCAACCTGCTAATTACCCCCCCAAAAGGTCGGCCGGCCATATGCTTAATTAACCCTCAGGTAGCCTTTCAGGGGTGACCTGACTGCGGGCCCAGGTTGGGGCCGCCCCACCTGCTAATTACCCCTAAATTCAGGCCCCGCCCTATGCTTAAATTTCCCTTCAGGTACGGCTTTCTAGGGGGGGGTATATCAAAAGCGCGGATTCGAAAAAGGACGCGTTCGAACCTCACCTATAAACCACATAAAATGGGGCAAGGTTTAAACCCGTTCACCCCTGTCTTAAGTATCATTCGGTGTGCTAAGCCCACGGGTTTTTCCGAGACCCCCGCGGTGTTTTCTCGGTGGTCTCATTGGTTTTTGGAGTTTCCCGTTTTCACAGTTTTTCACAGGTGTTCACAGTTTTGGGGGCCCAAAAACCCAAAAGTGACATAGGCAGTGGCTGAAATTATCATTTTTCTACATTTTATTGATCCAACAGATGTAGAAGATTGCTTCTCGAGGAATTTAAAGACAACGCACCTCAGGATGAGAGATGTACTCGCTTTGCGGACTTCTGGTTTATAATTATGTAACACAGAATAAGATACCCCCAGTCTTTTGGGGGTGAAGTCCCCTCAAAACAAAGCGTACCAACAATTCTGCCGAAATCTTTTTATGCCATTTCAATGTACCCCATCCTTATATTTGTGTTCATGGAAGTACTGGGAAAAATTTCCCGACTGCTACTTATTTTAAGACAGGAGTATCGGAAAAACCAGCAACAAACGGGGAAAAATTTGGAAACGGGGACGGGGCGGGAGATGCCTTTGCAAAATTTACAACAAATTTTTTTTGGGGGAAAAAAACAGACCCCAAATTTTTGAAGTTTTTAAAGGAAAAACCGATAACAGCAAAAAACAAACTTGAAATTTTGGGGGTTTTTTTTTAACGCGAAAAAATTAAAGGCCCTATTTAAAAACTATTTTATGGAAGAGAGGAGGGGAAAAAAACGCGAAAGAATTTAAAAAACGAAAAAAAAATATCCTGGGTTCAAAAAACCTGCCCCCCCCCCTCCCCGTGGTAAGCAGGGGGGGCAACAGATGATAAAAAACCTGGGTTTTGGGTAACGGAAGGAGTGAACGATCATTAAAAAAATGCTAAAACAATCTGATTTCAGTGAGGGGAAAAAACGCGCAATTGATCCCAAAAAAGCCGCGGGTTTTGTAGAAAAAATATCCGCGCTTTCAAATGATGGGGCCCCCCCGCGCTTTTTATATGCCCCAAACCGCGCTTTCCGCCACTGGGGTTTAACCAAATCCAGCTTTGTCCAGGGCCCGGGGTGGCTTTTGGGCGCGCATTTTGAACTTTATAATTTTTAATCACCCCAGTTTTAATGTCGATCATTGGATTTTTTGATCTGTATAATTTTAAAAAGACCCTAATTTTTCACATCTCGTAAAAATTTGGATTCTTGTTTACCGAAGCTCGTATAACGGGGCCTCCCCGTAATTGATATAAAATATTTTATATATATTAATATAAGGGGAGAGAGAGAGAGAGGGGAGAGAGAGAAGAGAGAGAGAGAGAGAGGAAAAGAGGAGAAAGAGAGAGAAGAGAGAGGGGAGAGGGGAGAGGAGGGGAGAGAGAGAGAAAAGAGAGGAGAGAGAGAGAGAGAGGAGAGATGAGGGGAGAGAGAGAGAGGAGGAGGAGAGAGGAGAGAGAGGAAAAGAGAGAGAGAGAGAGAGAGAGAGAGAAGAGAGGAGAGAGGGGAGAAAAGAGAGAGGGGAGAGAGAGAGAGAAGAGAGAGAGAGAAAGGAGAGAGAGAAGAGAAGAAGAGAGAGATGAGAGAGAGAGGGGAGAGAGAGGAGAGGGGAGAGAGAGAGTGAGAGAAAAGGGGAGGAAAAGAGAGAGAGAGAGAGAAGAGAGAGGAGAGAGAGGAGAGGAGAGAAGGGGAGAGAGAGAGAGAAGGGAGAGATGGGGAGAGAGAAGGGAGGAGAGAGAAAGGGGAGAAAAAGAGAGAGGGGAGAGAGAGATGGAGAGAAAGAGGAGGGGGAGAGGAGAAGAGAGGAAGGGCGGAGAGAGGGGGAGAGAGAGAGAGAGAAGAAGTGAAAGAATATGAGAGAGAAAGATAGAGAGTAACCAAAAAAAATTTTTCAAATTACTCTCTTCTCTCCCCTTTATAATATATATATATTTTTATAATTAATATATATATTTTTTTTTTCTCTCTCTCTCTCTCTCTCTCTCTCTCTCCCCCTCTATATATATATATATAATTTTATTAAAATATATATATGGGGAGAGAGAGAGAAAAGAGAGAGAGAAGGAAAGAATTATAAAGGTTTTTTTGGTTTCTCTCATATCTCTCACTCATCTTCTTTCACTTAAAATATTTTCTCCTCCCTCCCCTCCCTTCACGGAGAGAGAGAAGAGAGGGAGGAAGATAGAGAGAGAGAGAGATGACGAGAGAGGAGACGAGACAGAGAGAGACGAGAGAAGGAGAGAGAGGACGGGAGCAGACGAGTAGAGAAATGGAGAGAGAGAGAGAGAGAAGAGAGAGAGACGAAGAGAAGAGAGAACAGAGGAAAACGAGAGAGAGGACGAAGAGAGAGAGAGAAAAAGAGAGCAATTATTATAGTTAACCTTAATGTTTGCATGGTATTTTGTATGTATCAGAAAACGAAATATTCATGGAAAGCTAATTAAATTCTGCTTGTATTGATATCTGCCATCTTAAAGCTGTCCCACAAGTTATACATGACGACGAGTTTTAAGTGAATGTTAAGTTCATCATATTTCTTCAGAGTCTCATAATGACCTTTATTAAATGTGTTTTACTATGTTTTATGTGATAATCTTATAGAACAAACATTTCCGAAGACAACAGTCTATCCTTCATACATGTATAACATGATATACTGCGGGGTCATGCCTTGAGAACTTCCCCGGGTCTTGGGTGAACGAGGAGGCCTTGGCGCCAAGGCGGCGCCCACAAATTGAGTTGTCGCTACTCTATATAATACAGGTACTCTAGGCAAAACACCCAAAACCCGGCGCGTAGTTGCTGGGTCGGCCGCTAGGTGCCACCACACTAGGCCGCTTGGTTTCTCCCGCCGATTTGTTTGTTGTTATTGTTCAGTGGTGTTGTGACTGTAGAGTTGTGTACACTGTTATTTTGTGTACTTCTACAGGTCTGTTATTGGTATTATGGCTCCCAAACGTCCAGGAACACCTACTGGTGGAAGTGAAAAGAAAAGGAAGAACAATGTGTTAACTATTTCTGAGAAAATTGACTGTGATTTTCATGCTTTTTCCCCCCTTAATATATCTACGTTCTAAAAGTCGGAAAATTCCATTACTCGGCTCGGCGCTGGTCCCGAGGTTGCCGAGTTTGGGAACTTCAACCTGTACCACATCCTTCCTTGTTAACACCATTACACCACCTCCCTTTTTCTGGTTTCTGTTTCGCCTCCATACATTATATTGACCCTCCCCAACTGGCACATCCTCAGAATCACTCAGCTTCGTTTCTACTAGACCTAATATGCCTGGTTTCTTGGCTCTCAGGTAATCGTTTACTTCTGTTAATGTTGACACTAGCCCATTTATATTTGTATACGATACCTGCCATCCTATTTCATTTTCCTTTGGACTGTCTTCTCTTACTCTTTCTCTTTTAGATACCACTTCTCCAGTTTTTGGTCTAAAACTCTCCAATAGAATTTCTGTTTTTCCTCTTCCGTCCTCAGTTCGTTTTTTTCTTTGGCTTCTTTAAACAGTACATTCAGACTGGCTCTTTCTTCCTCATTCATATCTTTTCTTATCCATATTTTCTTATATTCTTCTGTCTTTGCCAGTTTCCATGCCTTAGACAATATATCTAGTGCTGTATTTTGTGACCTAAACTTAACTTTCAAGGGGCGGGCCCCTCCCTCTTCATATTTTCCTAACCTATGTATTTCTTCTATTTCTTCTTCTACCTCCGTATTTTCTTCTACTACTTTAAATATTTCTTTTGACACTTTCTTTTCTTCCTCTTCTCTCAAGTTTTTCTTGGGCAGCACTTTCTCCTTCAAAACCAAAAATGATGACACTTTTCTTTTTGTCTACCGTATCTCTTACTAGATTCTCCTTTTGTTGATTATTTTGACTACATTTTGGTCAGATTTTTCTTTTCATTTTCTGACTTCTATTTCTGTCGTAAGTTCTCTTGGTCTTTTCTGTTCTATCTTCCATGTTTTTCTTTCGTCTTTCATTTCCTCTTGAGTCATTTTCCATTTCTTATGGACAGAAAACATTTCAGCATGCAGCTTCTGTACCTTTTCATCGTCTTGTTTACCATTAACCTCATCCACTCTGTTTTTCAAAATCGTATTATCTTTCTCCAGGACGAATACTCTTTTTTCCATCTTATCTAATTTCTCCATTAGATCGTGTACCACATTTTCCAGCATTATGACTCTTCTTTGGTTCATTTTCAACCCTAATGTCCTTTTCCTGGGTTGCAAAACCATCAAACGGAGTTTTGGCGGGACTTTCCATCTTGTTTACTTTTTTTTCACTGTATTTTTTCACTTTTTTTTAGGCTAATCCTATGGAGACGGGACAATTTACTGCATAACTCTTACCTGCAGCTACTCAAGGTCAATTGTAGTCAACTGCGGCCTTGTATGGCCACAGCAGCCAGTCACAATGTGTGTGTGTGTGTGTGTGTGTGTGTGTGTGTGTGTGTGTGTGTGTGTGTGTGTGTGTGTGTGTGTGTGTGTGTGTGTGTGTGTGTGTGTGTGTGTGTGCGTGTGTGTCGGAGAGTTCACACCTCAGATATGACTGACCGGGCCCCTCGATCGTATCTTTACCATCTATTTTGAAGAAAATCGCGTTTCACGTGTCTCCGTCTACGCCTTTGAAATAATAACAATAATAATAATTAAAAATAAATGATGATAATGATTATAATAATAAAAAAGCAATAGTAATAATACTAATACTAATAATGATAATGTCAATGGTATTAATGATAATAATAAGTTATAATAATAATAACTAGGAAATAGACGTCCACACTAAAGATGTGGAACGTGTCCAAGCTCGCACAGGCTAAAGTCTACTTTTTACATACCCTCACCTTAAAATACTTCTATTACAACCGGACCTAACCCAAGAATGAATTACATAAGATTACATATTGGCTTGCCTATATGCACTCTAGACCTTGCCCCCATTCGTGGAGTAAATATTTCACAAGCCTATATGCACTCTAGACCTTGCCCCCATTCGTGGAGTAAACATTTTACAAGCCTATATGCACTCTAGACCTTGCCCCCATTCGTGGAGTAAACATTTTACAAGCCTATATGACAGATTCACCATCTTCATTTTACAAAGAATGCATCTACCGCCTTCTGGGAAAAGGTTTCCAAGCTCGCTGCGCTCTGGACAATTTTCTCTTTTGTGGATTAAAATTTTCAAATTATGACACAGCTAGATTTATCTCCACTGGTAAAACATTTTACAAGCAGAGCAAAGCCTGTCTGGGTAAATATTTTAAGATAATGACTTAGCCTGCCCCCCGGGCATAAATTTACGCAACCCAAATGAACTCAAGAACATGCCCCATTGGGTAATTTTTATTATGATGTATTTATTTAGTAACTTAATTATGCATCTGAAACCATTTCCCCAGGAAAGAAACATTTCAAGCCAAAGCTATGAAATTCCCCCTTCTGGATAAACTTTTAAAAAAGCATATTCATTTTGAGAAACATTTTAAAGGCGAAGACTCTCCTCCCCCATGTGGGGAACATTTTCTGAGTCCTCTAATTGCCCTTTTGTGGAGTATTTTACGCCTTGTCTTACCCTTTCTCATTCTGAAGAAAAACATTTACGAAGCCATAACAGATTCCCTTTCTATAGTACAAAATATATTCGGAGTGGAAAAGTTACCATAAGCGAGGGGAAGCGGCGGCAACGTGGTTTGTTTGGTCTCTAGTTCTGAGGCATTTGTGCTTGAAAGCGTAGATGGACTCCAGTGCAGCTCCTTTGGAGGACATAAAACGCCCCCATCTGATAAATTTTGATATAAAGTGAAACCAGTGTTTACGCAACAAAAAAAACACTTTGGGGTAATTTTTATTTTGGGTTTATATTGTTTAAAGGCTAGCTTGAGATCGCTAATATTTAAGAAAACCCAAAATCAAGGAAAGCTAATGAAATTTTTTATTATTTTCTACATGTAAAAATTGTTTTAAATATTTAATGCGAAGAGTTTTAACATACTTGAGTATAAGGTTAGTTTTAGTGTTTAAATACTTTTTAAATTATTTTAAAATTTAGAACAAATTTCCCAGTAATTAGTATTCGTTATTTATAATACATAAACGTATTTATGGTAGTGGAACACATTACCACAACCCAACACGCATTATCTATGTTGTTCTCCCTCCTCGATCGGCGGCACCTAACCTCAGATCACGTGGAGCAAGCCTTTGGGGTAGAGAAGGAACTAATGAAGGAAAGTGTTAGGCAAGGTAAATGTCTGTTTCGGTTGGCTGTGAGAAAATTTAGGAAACCAAAAATCTAAGGAATCTAAGGAATTCATTATTTTCGGGCATGTTAAAATTGTGTATTTAAAAGTATTTACAAAAGTATTTTAAAAAATATGTAGTTATATTTAGTATTTAAAAACTTTTTAAAATGTATTTTAATTTTAAAAAAATTTCTCCCATGTTTTAGTATTTAGTATTTAAATACATCCAATGTATTTAGTGCCCAGCTCTGGACACACACACACACACACCCAACCACTATTATCTATGATATCTTCTCCCTCCCTCCCTCCCCCCACCTATCCTCACCCATCACTGGAGCAAGGCGTGGTGGGGTGAGGGAAGGAACAAGGAAGGAAGGGGAGATAAGAATGAGTAAGTGTCATGTATGTTGGTGTGAGAAAATTTATAATACCAAGGAAATACTGAAATGGATCTAAGGTGGGGTTTTAACCCTTTCACACACGGTGACGCGATCGCGTCAAAACGGGCCCGTCTGCAACTCTGAGCTTTTGACGTGAATTGCGTCAAAAAACTGTTAAAAATTCGCCAAAAATAAAGTATTTATCAGAATTACGTCAACATTTTCTGCGTCAAAGATCCAACCTAGATCTATAAAATAAATTAATTGTCAACTCTCGTGTGAGTGGATGTGAAATGATAAGGGTTTGTGTGTCAGTTTCCACTCAGCAGGCAGCCTGTGAGCGTGAATTGTTGTCCCTTTAAAACGTGTCCCGAGCTGGCCATAATGGCCATACGAAAATTATAATGGTAGCGTTGGAATCCTCACAAAAATCCGCTTTTATTGGCATATAAACCATAAAAAGTTGACTCAGGAAGTTTCGAGCTACGAAGTGGTGAACGTAAGTATTTCTTATTTCTCTTTACTCAATATTTTTTCTGAGTCGGTAAATTCCGATATTTATTTGCATTTCTTGTTATTTTTTTCTTTCATAAGGCAGAATAATCTCTTGCAAAAACCAATGATATATAATAATGCCAGGAAAAAAGAATACACGTTGGTGAAATTGATAACATAAAAGAATAATTCGCCGCACAGTCAGGCCATTTCGCGGGGCCCCTTAGGGAGCATAAGACGGATGTTGCAGTGGACGGAAAAACTTATTAAACTTTTCGTGCGTGCAAGGGTTAACATCATCATCATCATTAATATTATCATCTCACCTGGCTATTTAATCCTAATCTACGTATCTCTAGAAATGTCTGAAAAAAATATTATTTCCTTAGAAGTTTATATATATTCCTTCTCAGGCCTAAATTTCCTTAAAATAATTAAATTTCCTGAAAGTGGAAACACATACTGGTTCACTGTAACATCAGGATTGCCAGATAGTGGGGCGGGTTTATGGCCAAATTAACTGAAAAAAAATTAAAAATAAATAAAAATATTTACATTTTTATATTATATGTATATAAATACATACAATGTATTTAAATACTCATTAAAGTATTTAATTACTGTATTTAAATACATAACTAATGTATTTATAAATATATTTCTTAATACACAGATGTATTTAAATACAAATGTATTAAAATACAGCCCAGCTCTGGCTATATATCTATCTAAACTGTCTTTCCCAGGAATCTCAGGAACTTTGTCCAAAAATAAATGTTAAAAGGAAATTTCGAATAAAATTATTGTTATTTTCCTTATTTAGAGGTTACATTATAGTACATACTAATTACTGATACAAAAAAAGAAATGGCCTACGCCACACAAAACTTTATTTTAGGGGGGTCTATACTGTACGGTAGGGGTTACGAATTGTAAAAAAAAAAAATGGCCTACGCCACAAATTTTTATTTTAGGGGGGTCTATGCTGTACGGTAGGGGTTACGAATTGTTAAAAAAGAGATGGCCTACGCCCGACGCCACAGGAAACTTTATTTTAGGGGGGTCGATGCTGTAGAGGTTGATAATTGTCTGAGAATGGCAAGTAAAAAAAAAACACGAAAAAATCAAATACCGACACCGGTAATAGCGGTATTTTGGCACGGTATTGGTACACCGGTAATCGTAACTGACACCGGTGTGAGGACGTGCCGGTATTATTCCCGTAAACCTGTATCGGCAATACCGGTATTTTCTTGCTGCCGCACAACCCTAGTCCAGACACCCTTAGTTCATCACCTTTCTCTACCACAACCCTACTATTTACCCCGTCAGTAGGACTACAACTTTCTTTGACTAAGACTCCTTGTTTTTCCATCTCCTCTAGTTCAGCTTTGAGACGATCTCTTAAGGCCACAGGGACTTTTCTAGGAGGAAGTGCCACGGAGTTACACTAGGATCGGTATCTAAATGGATTTCATTCACCATCAAGACATCCCAGACCTGTAAACACATCAGCATATTTAGTCATGATTGCATCAGAGAGTGAAGTTGATCCACCAACTGTCTTACTAACTTGACCACACCTAACATTTCACAGGTACTTTTACTCAGCAATGGCAAACACTCAATATCTACAACATTAAAAACAAACTGGTATTTCTTAGAGTCATGGTTGCCTATAATCTCAATTTTTCCAATTGGCTTTACTTTGTCCCGTGAAAGCTACAAGGACAGTCCTTGTTTTCAAGAGTCTGGGTCTTTGTTTCATTTTGTTGTAACTACTAGTGGGCATTACACTCACTTCTGCTCCTGTATCCATCTGGGCTTTAATTGAAACATCTTGATCAGGAAATTTAAGTGCAATGCAATCATCACCTCTCCTGTGTGACATGCAAGAATTAACCTTGGGTGCACAATCCTTCCTGCAGATGTAGAGGCCTGACACTGCTTTCTCAAACCCTCGTCAGACTCGGATGACTCTAAATCTTACCAGTAACATATATTATAATGTGTATATGGTACATACTGTATAATATTACAGATAGGTTACATTTAGGCTGGGTTAGGTTGAGTTCTGGTTTAGATTAAGTTAAAGTTAGGTCTAGATTAGGCTTTTAGGTCCAATAAGCAAAGCCAATGGTGCGCGGCGGCACCCGGCCAGCCGGCGCGGCGGCGGCGCACTACTCGCCGCCCCACGGTCAGTGGAAAGACATTTTTTCACTGGTTTCTGGTGAAGAATATTTTACTGAAGGTTTCCTGTAAGTAATAGTATCTCCACTACATGCCGGAGCAAACCTAGCCTGAACCTAGCCAGGCAAGGCTGCCGCACCACCCTTGAACCTCCTCACTGTGTTCACACCATTACAAAACACACATAACATGACCTATCTATCAAGCACTAAACCTACCCCCACAAACTAGTAGTAGTTAGCCATAGATTACAGCTTTCAACTTTCCTCACAAATTCCATGCAGTTTTCTAATGCATGGTATCACTTCTTTTCCGGCCAGCTTCGGCTGGAGGGATGGGTGGGTGGGGAGGAGCCTTCTACTTCCTATCCTTTCTCTTTTATTATCTAGTTAGTGTAGTGTAGTTAAAGCAAACAGCCTTGTAAGGACCTATCAGTCTGTTGCTGTTTGTGTTTCCTTTGTATTCCTTTGTAAACCTAACCTAGTCTAATTTATGATCATGGCATGAAAAGCTTATTCTTAGTTTGCAGAATACTTTTCACGTCTCCTATGACTTGAAGAGAGAGTGGCCGGCCGGCAGTGGCTTGAACTCAGTCGCGAGATGGCTTGTGAAGAGTGCAGTGATGCGGCTCTCAAAGAGGAAGATCTGACTGTATAATATCTAAGAAGCCATGATGTGCTCCCTTCAGCAGTCTAATGTTCTACATGCATTTCCAAACCATCCACCAGGAAACTATATTGTTCAAACGGCCAATTCTGAATAGGGCGAGTTGACCTGTCCACTAAATTAGGTTAGATGTGAGGTTAGGTTACATTAGATTTAGTTAGAAATGCATGTCTGACCACCAAGATAGCAGATTGGACGTGACACTAAATCAGTTAGAACATAGCGGCAATTTCTGCGGTGCAGGTGGTGGCCGGCAATCCCTTGGCCTCATAACAACATTGCTGGTGCTTCATTCAAGGGCGAGATTATTATTTCAGAGTTTTTTATGTGCTTGGTATTAATTTGCCGTCATTTTCCTTGAAAATCACTACTTTTTAAGCAAGGGGGAAAGAGTGTGTAGAAAAATTAGTGATTTCCAAGAAAACAGCCTCATTAATTCAAAACCTCAAAATCTATCAGTAAAATGTTTTGTCCAAAAAAGGGGCTGGACTCTCTTCTGAATCTTTATCATTGTTTACAATAATGAGACCAAGTCATAAAACACACACAAATATTTGCACAAAATGCCCGTAGGGAAAATTAGGAAAAATAAACAAATAAATAGGTATTATTTCACTCAAGGAACAAATTCCCTAACAATTTGGAGCATGGTTAACGTTTACCTTATTGTATTAAGAGAAACTTTCTCTCATTTAGTTTGTGTCTCAAAACAATACTTTCGGGGATATGGAAGATCATTTTAGGCGGGGGAATACGTCCCCTGAGTTAATGCAATCCATGTTTGATTGCATTATAATGTATGAAGGTTCCAGACCTGAGAGCTTTGGTTCAAGATGCAATTATATGTCATTATAACACCTGTATATGGGCACACTGGAGTATTCTTATGTCTATAGAAACCGGCAGTGTGCTGAAGGTTGCCATGAAGGGTGGACGTGGTCTTTCTGCCTCCTGCACCCCAGTCAGGAGGTCAAAGGTGAGGTTAGCTTAACAACCCTTTGGGATGGATTAGTATGTTTAGGTAAGATTACATCAAGTATATCTGTGAATTTTGTCTCCCCACCCAAAACCCCGCATTCCCCCCAGGTCCCCAAGATCGTAGGGGGGGAGAAGCAAACAGAAGAATTTCCAGACAGTTTGCAGAAAGAGGTTCTCAAAACGTACGCCATTTTTGGACCTACCGTTCAATGTTTCTCTTTTTTTCTGATCACTTTTCTTCTATAAGGTTTTTGGGAGCAGGGCTTAATAACATACCGTATTTGCCGGCGCATAAGACGCAGTTTTTTCTCTTAAAAAGGAATGCAAAGTTCACCCTGCGTCTAATGTGGCCATATTAGCGAATGAGAGGTCGGGCAGAGAATGCAGAGAACAGCCGGTGGTGTATTACTAAAGGGGTCTGGAGTGATCTGTGTTGAGCAGTAGTCCACTGAGCACAAATTTGTAACTGTGTTATCAACAGTAATGCATAATACTAAGAAAAGATTGGAGTTTAAGAGAAAACAAGAGCTGGGGCAACAAGATAGTGATTGTTGCTGCCAAGATGGCCGTGTCAGATGTAAACATCATCCAACCCCAGCTGCTGCTCTCCATTGTAAAATGTCTGATATCTCAGGTCTGCCGCTTCACCTGGGATACTTCACTCGGCGACGCCCTCCACGCTCCCACCATGGGTCATTAGGCTACCGCTCAGACTCCTCCCCGCACCATAAAAAAGACAAACACCCGCACAAAAAAGATGTCCCTTTAAATTTAACCCCATTTCGACTCGGCCAACAAGTTGAACAACTTTTGGAAGGAGAATAGAAGGGGGCAAAAAATGGTGTAAAATTTTTCGCTGGACTGAGTATTTTTGATAAAGGAAATGGGGAAACAAAGAGCATGTTAAAGTATTATTTGGGGATGTGAGGGGTGAGAGGGGGTGTAGATTTTTGGCGAGTCTTTCTATAAAAACCCAAGGATGGAAAAGGGCGTCTGGCTTTGTATTTTTTTTGCAGCGAGTCTTTGAACAACGTGGGGCCCAAAAGGTGTGCAGGTGCGTCTCTTTTTGGTCCTGTGGCTGACTAAATACCCTGGCTGGTTTGCAGTTGGTTGGCGAGGACAATCAGTTCGTGTCGGGTCACCCTCTAACCCGGGCCCTAGACAGGGGTGGCCCTAAGCCGGCAGGTGTGATGTGCGGTGTTGTTGCGCCACTACAGGGGTAAGCAAGGTGGGATAGGAGACAGCATAGGCCTTTGTACCACCTCGACCCCTCTATCCTCACCCCTGTACCACTACGGATAAGGAAAATTGTATAAAAGATGTATAAAAAGGCTGAAACCGGTCTTGTAAGGGGACAAAAGTCTTTACACGGTAAAACAAGACCCAAACCACCCCCGGCCGGGCCCAACACCCCCACCTCAAGGCCAAATAAACCATACCCCTTGGGTGCGGGACCGTTCTACACCCCGTTAGAATTTCAAAAATTAAAACCCAATAGACGTTCACAAAAACTGTGCGCCGCCGTCCGGGCCCCAAAACTCACGTCCTTCACTTTAACGGTTTCTGGGGAAGAATATTTAACGTAATGGACGTGCCATGCTGATAATTGTCGTTTTTTCAAGGTTTTTGTACCCAAAACGTGTCTTTTAAGTTCAACTCCTCTTTTTCACCCAACAGAAGGCTATCAGCAAATTTTTCTTCAACCATACCCTCGGGCCCCCTGTCTGTTTGGGGGTGAGCAGGAACTCCCAAAAAATGACGGAACCGTGAGGGTATGGAATACAAGGCAGGCTGGGAACCGCCGTATTGAAGGTGTAAACCAGCCTTCCCCGTTTTCCTGAGAATAATCAACTTTGCACTGTGATAGATTAAAGGTGTAAACCGTCGAAAATCGGGGTAATGAAAACGGGATAATGGGTAAATGTCGACCCCCGACAACGGTGACCTTCAACAATTAAAACAAAACACCAAAGGAAGTTTTTTACCTTACAGTGTTACCTAAAATCTTCGTAGATTTTTTTTATTGGCAACCACCGATTTTCCCGAGGCAGAAACTTGTCCTCCGATAGTTTTTGGGGTTTTTAATAATTGGCTTCGTTTTGTCGAAATCAATGTTTTTTTTAATGGTGTGTGTGTGGGGGGGAGGGCCAAACCCCCCCTCCAGGCCGCCCCCAAAAAATTGCTACCTTACAAGCCATATTTTGGGAATTTTTTTGTTTTTTTTCTATATCTTGTTACTAAACCAAACCCCCCCTTAACCTAACCCAATCTGATTTAAACCCAACTTTAAATTTCGGCTGAAATACGGTAATTTTCGGTACTACGTGTAATTTCCCTTATTTCAATTGCGCCTGGAAAAGGGGGTCAAAAAATCGAATAAGAAAGCTACACGATTATGTAGGGAAGATCCTAGGACTTTTTAAAAACCCCTACCAAAAAACCATTTTCTTACGCACATTTTTACAGGCAAACACATAGCAGAAAAACAACAAAGGCATACCTACAAAATTAAAATCTAAGCTATATTCATAGAAGCAAAATATGAGAATATAAATCGTGGGGGGATCCTGCAATTAATTTTGACCGTTTTGGTAAAACCCTGTCATTCCCTTTTTTTTAACTATATAAAATTTTTATTTACATTCACTCACTGTGAAAATTTTTTTAGGTACATTCTTTTAATCATTTGTTTTCCCCTCAAATCCTTTTTTTTTTTTTTAAACTTTTGCAAAAATTTTGAGAAAAATTTGATCACTAAAAAACAAACCAAAAATTTTTTTTTCTCAAAACCTCCTTTTTACAATGGGGTGCGTCTTTGCGGGGGGTGCGTCTCTGCGCCGGCATAACGGTATTACGGGCACCCGCAAGATAACAGCCGCGCGGGAGGGCAAGGCCGGAAATCGCCGGGTCTGTGGGACCCGCTGGCACCCCCACTGACCCCTGGGGCCGGTGGAAATCTTTCCCAAAATGACCAATGAAAAGACCTATCCAGACATCAGCCGTCCGTTTCAGTATTTCATATCGCCCCTTCCTACTAAAGGGAGAGAAGGAGTCACTTGCTAAGGGGTCCTGTGGACATGGTTTGCTCCCCTGGCAGGGGAAGCCAGCTTTATGACCTGAAAAAACCTCCTGGGGCTTTTCTCGTAAATTATATTTTTAAAAAAAAATCCTTATCAATTTTTTTCAATAGTGAACCATTTTATCGGTAAAGGGAAAAATGGGCATGCGTATGCTGCGCAGGCCTCGGTTTATCTCCTGGGTTTTTCCTTTTAGCCTGTGGTGGGGTTTAGAAAACCCTTACCCGGAAAACAGGGTATGTACATCCACGTAAAGGCGCGGTCACCTAGACACTGGGAGCGTGGACTGGCGTTTTGGTGGCCCGGGCCTCCAAAGGGTGAAAAAGCCCACCATCGCTCCCAGCCATTGACGGAGCGAAGGTTTACGTGGGCGCCCACTTCACTGATTATTGGCACAAGAGGGTTGAGGGTCTATAGTATTGACGCAAGCAATTTAAGAAAAAATGTATCTTTTATTCAAAAACGGAAAATACATTGTAGTAATGCTAGATAAATTTCATTTTTTTGAGATGACAACGTGAGGGACTATCAATGATAATTAAATAAAACAAAACCCCCGCTTCCTTGGGAGCTTAAGTATAAACAAATTCCTGCCGTAATGCCGTATGAATAAAACCGTTTTTGGGTTTTTAAGGATTGCGATGATTCCCTGAGGAATCTATGACCCCTGGTGAGTCCCTATGATGCTATCACGGGGGGGGGCAGTGGTGGCAAAGCATAGTGAGGGGGCAGGGGACAGACGTCGGGGTCGGTTTTGAAACTCATCGATGGGGGTTTGCGAAAAAAAAACCGAGAAATTTTCGCCGACGGGGAAATTTTAACCTAACCAGGACATTGGCATCTTACTTAACCTAATTGAGCAAGCTTTTGCTGGTATTTCATCCCTGAATGCAGAAATACGGGTAAAACCTGGGTAATAATGGACGAGGACTGCGCGGTCATTTTCAGAAACACAGACTAATTTTTCCTGCCCAGAAATAGGTGCTTTTTATAATGAAGATAGTTTTATTTTCCGGAAACCAATAGTTTTCATACAAAAAAAAAGGCATCACCGAATTCTATAGTCGCTGTTTCCATTAAAAACACTGAATCTCCAACAGTAAAAACACTAAAACTTGACCGGGAAAAATGTGTCAGGGTCTCAGATAACCGGGAAGTGATTGAATAGAACATACCAAACCTAACCTTAGCCTAACCTTATAGGTTTTAATGAAACCTAACCTAACCTTAACCACAAAGTATACCTAACCTAACCTTATAGGTTTTAGTGAAACATAACCTAACCTTAACCACAAAGTATACCTAACCTAACCTTAAAGGTTTTAATAAAACCTAACCTAACCTTAACCTAAGGTTAGGTTCGGTATACTTAGTGGTTAAGGTTAGGTTAAGTTTCATTAAAACCTATAAGGTTAGGTTAAGGTTAGGTTTGGCATGTACTATTCAATCACTTCCCGGTCATCTGAGACCCTGACAAAATTTTCACGGTCAAGTTTTAGTGTTTTTTCTGATGGAAACGTTTTTAATGGAAACAGCGACCATTCGGTGATGAATTTTTTTTATTGTATGAAAACTATTGCTTTCCGGAAAATAAAATTATCTCCATTAGTAAAAGCACTATTTTTGGGCAGGAAAAATTTGTCAGTGTCTCTGAAAAAGACCGCGAAGTCCTCGTCCATTATTACCAAAACCTGATTAAATGTGTAAATTGGGTCCTGTAATATCAAGAGTTGGAAGACTCGCCGGCGGCGGCGAGAGTTCCGATCGGCGACAGTTCCAGGTACCGGCGGTGCAGGTGTGCCGTGAGATGTCGCGTGGATGTCTCTTAATACCCAAATATACTGAAATACACCTAAGCATACCAAAATACACCAAAATATACCAATAATACACCTAAATATTCCGAAATATACCGATAATACACCTAAATATTCCAAAATATACCGAAATACACCCTAAAAACGTTTTACATTTTTTATATTATGTCTCTTGATACCTTATTTTAGTGTATTGTCATGTATTTCGGTGTATTACGGTATATTTTGGTATTAAAGGCGTTTTCTGCGGGGGATTTCGCTTGCAAGCGGTCATTTTTAGTGCCCATATATATTTTATAGCGCCCAAACAAACATTTCGCTTGCTGCCGCAACAACAACAACAACAAATTCTTGCGGGTAGGGCAATCATCTTCCCTGGATGATGAACAGCAAGCGAAATTTGAGCAATCAATTTTTTTTCGCTTGCAAGCGAAATCCCCCGCAAAAACGCCTAAGAGACGCCGTTGTCGCGTTTGTTTTGATTTGAGAACTGCCTGGCACTGGGCTGGGAGGCGGCTCAGACAGTGTGAGTGTGACCACTTGCTCTGGGCGCCCAGAAGTAGCTCTGCTCCCAGCCCACGCAAAACCGCCCAGTCCACGGGTACCAGTGTCTAGTGTGACCGTAGCTTAACACAGTTACCTTCCCCAGGTACCCATTATCATACCAGAAAGAGAGGATGAACAGCTGGGTGGGCTGGTCGCTGACTGGCCCTGGCCAGGATTTGTAGCCAGGCGCTGGTCACTACACCACAGAGGCAAAATATTCATATGTACATGGGAAGCTCAGAAAATAAGATTTGTTTAATGCATTTAGGCTTGACACATAATTTTCCAGGACCGTAACTTGTGTGTTAAATGGTGCGGTAAGTAGTGTGATCTAAGCTGGCATTTCAGAGTGTGGCACATCCTATGCATCCTTGTCTTATACCTCTGCTCATGTCTATTTATGTTTATTTGGCCTTTCCTGTATTTTTCATTTCTTTTTGTTTAAACATTTTACCCCATATTCTGCTGACAACTTTATAATTATATAAGGGTTCAATAAATATTTTTATCCTCCCATTGCGTCCATGTATAATTGTATCTCATAAAGAAGAATGAACAATCTAGACCCATTTACAGCACTGCCCACCAGACCAGTGCTGGGGCATTACCAGGCCAGGGAGGGTGGGCAGGAGGCAACACTGTCCACCACCACTCACTCCCACACAGGACACGCCACCACCCAAAATGCCTCGGCACACACTGGACCACACTTGTCCACACCACATCACACCACCTCAAAAGTGGATCCGCATGTGCCGATAAATATCACCCCTAGTCTTGAAATGCTTCCCACAGACATCACATTTGAATTCCCTCAACCCGGAATGTCTGAAGATATGTCGATTGAGTTCATAATTCGAAAAATAAGATTTCCCACACTCTTCACATTCATAATTCCTTTCACCAGTGTGTGTCAGGGTGTGTCTGGTGAGGTGAGACTCTTGAGTGAATCTTTTCCCACACTCTTCACATTCATAATTCCTTTCACCAGTGTGTGTCTGGGTGTGTCTGGTGAGGTTAGACTTTAAAGTGAATTTTTTCCCACACTCTTCACATTCATAATTTCTTTCACCAGTGTGTGTCCGGATGTGTCTGGTGAGGTTAGGCTTATGAGTGAGTCTTTTCCCACACTCTTCACATTCATAATTCCTTTCACCAGTGTGTGTCAGGGTGTGTGTGGTGAGGTTAGACTTTCTAGCAAAACTTTTCCCACACTCTTGGCATTCATAATTTCTTTCACCAGTGTGTGTCAGGGTGTGTCTGGTGAGGGTGGACTTTTGAGTGAATCTTTTCCCACACTCTTGGCATTCATGGCCCTTATCACCAGTGCCTTCAGGAAGATCAACACACCCCAGCCTGCCCACCCCAGAGGCACACTGCTCCTGTGTGCTGTGGCCACTCCTGCTGCTGCCTGTTCTTGCAGCCATCTCTGCAACACGACTTATGACAGGCCCGCTGCTCTTGTAGAGGCCCTCAGGGAAGCTGGGCTCAGCAGGGTTTCCCAAGGATACACTCAGCACTGTCCTTGAGGACGAAGGGATAAGGAGTGGGAAGCACCAAGGAGTCCCGTCAGAAGCACTGGGCAGTTCCCCTGTGAGCACCAAGCACAGCACACAACAGTCACCTGAAACACGTGATGGAGGTGTCACTCAACAGGTGCTCTGCCACAACAAGGTCGCCAGCAAGACTTCCACAACTTCCCAGGGTTGAAGAGGAAGAATCCTCTGACGACTCTAGAGTAAGGTAGATATGTTTGCTTGGGTTACATTTCTTACTACGACAGAAAGGACCCAAGAATTATTTATATTCATGTTAGGTTTAGGGTTTTTGAAGGAAAACTAGTTTTTCTGGTGTTTTTGATGTGCTTAGATTGATTTTGGACTTCATTTATACAGCAAATGTCTCGTTCTGACGTTCCCTTGCCTAAAATAACCCGGTTTCCCACAGGTCATACAAGTTTGTGCGGGGGGGATCTCATAAACAAGTGCTTTGGCCCAGAAATGAATCCCCAAAGCAGTCAAATCACATCAAAAAATACCAGAAAACTAGTTTTCCTTCAATATTAATTGAGAAAATCTTTTTGCAAGGTAACCGAATTTCCGACGTCTATTATGATGATTTTCATGTGAAACACTCAGGAATGCGTCGGACTGTCAGAGTTTTGACCACCAAATGGATTATGTTCCATGCGTAAAAACTTACCTCTGATTTAACTTAACTTAACCGTTTCTGGCTGACATAACTAGTTTGTGAATAGGGAAGGGAGTTGACGCAGTATAGAAACCATAACTGTTGATTTCCGCCCAAACGAGAGCCAAATTCATTAATAACACATCTAAACTCGTCAGAAAACAATAGTGTTGAGTGCAAAAAACTAGTGCTGGTATTATCTTACACTAGAGCCACACAAAGCACTGTACACAATCGGGAGTATGGTTTCCGTTTACCTCATTGAATTCTAAGAGACTTTTTCTCTCTGAGTTTTCCGTCGCAAATCAATAGTTTCGGTGATATGCAAGATTTTTTTGGGTGAGTAGGAATACGTCTGCTATGTTTACAAAATGCCGGGTAAGGGTAAGGTAAGGTTAGGTAACACTGAAGTTAGGTTAGAATTTAGAATTTTCCCCTTAAAGTAATCGTCCAGACCATTTCATCATTCCTGATTTAATGCAGTGAAAATATAGCCATTATTGAATATATCAACAATATGTTGCCACTTATTGCATCCAGTCAGCCGTTTTAATCTGCCTGCACTCAAAATCTGTAAATTCCCTGAGCTTCCAAAATGCCCCTGGTGACTAGCAGATGACACACCACGGCTTGGTGACGTCACGAAATGCAGCCTCCCCGCGCGGTAATACAGAAGCACGTAAACACAGAAATAAATTTAGTACTTGAAGAATTTTGGGTGTTTCTGATAGATTTTTTTCTGCGATATGGTATATATATGCATCCTTTATGGATGCAGCAAATAAGCTGTGCCTTTCCAGAGAGCTTAGCACCCGTTTCCGACCTATACTGCCACGATAAATGTGTGGAAATGGTGTGTGCCAGGGAGAGGCAAGCTGTGTGATGGAGTTTGTCGGCCTCCCGGGGCGTCATCAGCAAGTTCCGCGCGGCGGCTGGAACAGGGTTGATTTTTTTGCCGCACTTTTTGCAAAAGTCATGTTTTTACAGAAATAAGGCATGGAAATGAATTATTTTTTGTGGATTAGGTATTTTGATGAACATTCAACATACTTATGCAAAGAAAAAATGTGTCTTTACGATTACTTTAAGAGTTTCGCAAAACCTTAGGATTTTCCCCTTAGTTTTTCAGAACTTTAGATTTTTCGGTGATTTCGGCTGTTTTCCGAGAGGTTTTATGGTGATATTCCCCCTGATTCGTATGCTTGGGTTGGATTACATCAGGTAAGTCTGTGAATGTTGTCTCCCCACCAAAAACCCCGCATTCCCACCAGGTCCCCAAGATCATAGGGGGGAGGGGGTAGAAGCAACAGAAGCATTTCCGACAGTTGCTAAAGTGATTTTCCTGTGAAACACAAAACATGTCGGATATCTAGTTTTGACCAACAAAAGAATTATGACTCAGCTGTGCTATCCCACACACACACCTCTCTCTCTCTCTCTCTCTCTCATTTTTATTATTACCAGGAGTGAAAGAATGAGAGAGAGAGAGAGAGAGAGAGAGAGAGAGAGGAGAGAGGAGAGAGAGAGAGGAGGAGAGAGAGAGAGAGAGAAGAGAGAGAGAGAGAGAGAGAGAGAGAGAGAGAGAGAGAGAGAGAGAGAGAGAGAGAGAGAGAATATGACCGTTCACTCACAATGGCGTTAACGCTGTAAGGGTTAAGGGTTGTGTGGAAGTGGATTAAGACTGCAAATACTGAGCAAGAAATAATACAGGAAACGTAAGTGGTAACGGCAGTAGCGACCGCGCAGTTCTCGTCCATTATAACCCTAGCGAGACCTAAGGGCACGAAAACACTAGAATTTTACCAGATTAGGTTAGTAATTATTTTGGTAAATTGGTACTTGCAACCAGTAATTGAGTAAAAGGTTAAAAGTGATATTTTCCTATGTATTTTGATGTGTTAAGAATAATGGCCACATTGAAAATAGTCGGAAATGCTTCATATTGCAGTGATTCCCCCCTCCATAACAAACCTGGGGACCCGTCGGACGCGGGGTTTTGGGCGGGGAAAGTGGAGAAAGTTTTATTAGGGTTGTACATCATGTGGATGATATAAAATATATCTGGTAAACACTATAGGATGATATAATGCCGAAAATACATAAACATATATAATAGATAGTCTACGGTATGAGAAATACCTACCTATTCTTGGAAAATTCTCTAGTGAAATCTTTAAATCCGTAAAACTGCTGCTTAATACAATAGTACATGGACATTAGTTACATAACCTGGCATAACCCCAGACCCCCCGCTAGTTCACTAACCTAACCTGGATGTTGGTTGAGTAGCCTAACCTAAAGCGGGGATAACTGCAAAATGAGGCATTTCGACGATTTTGCATGTGACCATCATTCTTAACACATCAAAATACATGGAAAAAGACCACTTTTAACCTCATATCAATTACTGGTTGAAAGTACCAAAATACCATTATTTTTGGGGGTTATGCTTTGAGATTATTAGTGAGGTTTAGTTGGATTAGAATAATACAAAACCCCTTTATGCTCGCGGATTGATTTCCTCGCTAGTTCTTCAAACCTCCCCACCCTTTGTTTTTTATTATTTCATTTTTTTTTTTTTTTTTCAATTTTTATTTTTTTTTTTTTTTACTTCCTCCAATTGCTGCTCTCTACAGGGCCATCGCCCAATTATGGAGATGTCTCGACATGTTTGGGGAGGATCCACTCATACAGCTCTCCTAAACAGAGGCTTGAGTCAAAAGCTTTTCGTCCATCAGCCGCATTTCTCCTCTGACTAAACTGTCTTAATCTTTAAATCCACCGTCGCGAATGTTGACTTCTCTTGCTCTCTTCACCGTTATTCATGCTCACTGCTCTTTGAACTTGCTAACTGCATGCCTCCCCCACTCCCGACGGCCTCGCTGCACAAGTACTTTCTACTCATTCTTCATCCCATTCTAGTCCATCTTCCTAATGCAAGAGTAAGAAGTATCTTTACCTTCATCGCTTTCACTGGTAAACTCTGGAATCTCTTCCTGTTTCATATTTTCCATTTCCTATGACTTAAATCTTTTCAAAAGAAGAGTACAAGACACTCCCGAACTAAATTGGCCTACCCCTAGTTTTTTTATTTATTCAACTGTCTTCTTTATATGACTGTCGACGAAGCGGGCTTTGTGTACCCATGTTTTGTTTGCCTTGGCCAGTTCCGTTGGTAGTTAAAAAAAAGAAAAAAAAGGGTAAATGAATAGACTGTCATGCTCGCGGATTTACGATACTCGCGGGTGTCTCTGTTTCCCTAACCCCTTGCGAGCATGAAGGTTTATTGTTGTGAGAAACTGGACGAGCACCTGCGCTGGTCTTGTCGACACCTAGACATGTTTTCCTGGCAATAAACGGGCTTTTTCAGGTGGAGATATTGTTTGCAGGTTTGAGATATTTCCAGAAGGTGGTTCATTTTTTTTTTTTGTCATCACCAAATCGTAAGGTAGCCGTTTCCATTGATAACAATGTACATATCCACGAGAGAAAGCACTAAAGCAAGCCATGAAATATAGTCAAGTGTCTCGGAAACCTGGAAATGACGAATTGTACGAAAACAAGTGTTATGCCCCGCCCAGTCCCGCATTCGCCACCCAGCCGCTGAGTGGTCCGCCATGCCCCGCCCGGCCGGGAGGATTATTACCCAAACCAAACCTGCCAAACCTAACCTCCTAACCTTACCTTAACCTTTCCCTCGACCCCCCGGCGAGATTATTAACCTAACCGAAACTTAACCTTGCCTCCTAAAGGGTGAGGGGGCCTCTGGACGGGGAGGGTGTGTCTGTATGCGCTATTAGACAGCTATATAATTTCTGCAATATGTAGCTAGTTCATATAAGTTTTAAAGGTTACGTGCAAGTGGATTAATACTATACAGTATACTGAGCAAAGAATATTACAGAAAACGTAAGTAGTAATGGCGGTAGCGACCGCGCAGTTCTCGTCCATTATAACCGTTAACCGTCCATTATAACCATATATATAACCGGTATAAGTGCAATTTAAACCAATACACGATCGGTGGTTTTAAGTATCCTGAAAGTTTTGTTCTCATCATAAGGAGTACGTATTTCTTACCCTTACAACAGCCGGCGGAAATTATGAATAACACATGGGGGGTCTGGGGGGCAAAACCCCCCCAGTGAGGTTAGGTTACGTAATCAATGCCCAGGTTAGGTTAGTTAACTAGCAGGGGGAATCATTTAGGTTAGGAAAGTACCGGTCAAAAGGGAATATTGGTTGAAACTGTTCAATGTCTAGCGTTTGCCCATACTCTCCCCCTTCCCCCCAACGAGCGTGCGAACCTGTAATCAAATCCCCCTCGAACTGCTTTGTAATCTAACCTAACCTAGCAGGGAGCTTCAACCCTTCGATAACCTAACCTAATCCCCCAACAGGGTGGGCTCCACCCCCCGGTAAATTTTAGCTTAATTCTTAGTGTGGGGGGGGGGGGGGGGTTATAGTTACTGCAATCATCATCCTGTTTGTGAGGATCGTCAGGTTCACACGTCTCTGGACTTCAAATCCAATCCATTTTCCCTAGATTAGGGAATTTTTACAACACCCATAACTCAAAAACGTTGTGGTTGCGACGCATATTTTGTACCCCAGCCAAATATCCCGCATTCCCCCAGGTCCCCAAGCTTGTTTTGGGGGAGGGGGGGAGTATGGGCAAACACTAGAATAATACCTTGAAACTGCATACACTGTACATATTTACCCCACACCCACTAATAAGGGCGGGAAAGGACTCTAGTTTTACCAATTGAAACACTCGTCGACGTCGGCGAGAATTCCAGGTACCTTTCATACATTCTACCGTAGATAACACTAAAGTCGCCAGGACAACGTATTTTTCGATTTACAGACGTGTGGTGGCGTTAATATTTACATTTCTACATCCATGATTTCAGGAAAGTTAGAAGGGGCTATCTGGAGAGTCTGTGTCATATTATGGCTATAAATGAATAAATGACCAAAATATTAACCGAGTGGCGACCTACACTAAGATCGCCATCTAGTGTTTATGTTTAGAGTGTCCTCCCGCCGTCATCGTCGCCCGAAAAAAAACTAGTTGTTAAATTTGAAACTGTATATACTTGCAGATCCAAAGCATAAAACAACGCTGAAACAGGGTAGATTATATAGTCATGATATAAACTACTGTGTATCATCTTCAGTGGCACATACACATCAGTAGTGATGCTATAATTCGTAATATATGGCGCCTGGCGACATTAGTGCAGGTGGCGAATATACGGTTATCTACGTTACTTCACTAATTTATCAATGGTACCTACTTTACTTTGTAGAATGTGTTGGTGTTGCTTGGGGCTGCCAGGAGCCCTTGAGGAGTCCTGGTGCTGTCCTGCCAGGCCGTTGTCGTATCATTAATGATGTTGTTGTTGTTGTTGTTGAAGGGCAGTGATGTCGAAGTCGACGATATTCGCCCTGGCGTACAGCCGTGAAGTAATCACAGTCTCGAGAGTTGATTAGTCTTCCTCAGGAAGGCACAGGTGAGGCGGATGACGGCGGGGCGTTGTGATGGGTGGACGGCAGCGGTGGCCAGCAGGGTGGGCAGGTCAAAGGTGGTGACGTTCAGGGCGATGAGTTGACCACGTAGAAGTTGTCGGTGGGAGTGGAAGCGAGGACACTACAGCAGGAAGTGGTCAATGGACTCCGGGACGTTCCTGCACCAGGGGCAGTACGGGTCGGGCGTGAGCTGCAGACGATGCAGGTGTGCTGTGAGTGTTGTGTGACCGATCCTCAGGCGGGCGAGGGCGACATCCAAGACGCGGGACGTTTGTCTTATCCATGGGTGCGGGGAGGAGTCTGTGCGGTATTGACCCATGGAGGTGGCACGGAGGGCGTCGCCCAGCGACCTATCTCAGGCGGAGCGGCATTTTTTGGAGATTAGACGCTTGGCGGTGGAGAGCGGCAGCGGTAGGGGGGTGATGTTTACCTCGGAGAGTGCCATCTTGGCGGCAGCATCAGCAACCTCGTTGCCCCGGATGTTGCAGTGGTTAGGCACTTACTGGGGTGTCTTGTACTTGGTTAGATTGGAGTAGCCGTTGTTTCCTCAACCATGGCTATGGTGGTCCACCGCCCCCCAGTACCACAGTCCACTTTCAGACACCAAATGGCTGGACAGATTTGAAGTGCCGATGAACAACCGTTTACAGCCTGGTACCCGACACCATCCCGACCAGTGTTGCGCCCCGCACAGCGTCCGCTTTTGGTCAAAAAGTGGTGACTGAGGCGCCGGTGTGTGTTGGGGACGTTTTAGGGGGTAGTCTAGGGCCTGGTGAAAACATCGGCGCAAAATTCTGATCGCTCCCTGGGGTGTGTGAAGGGAGCCATTTCCGGGGAGCCCCCCTCGCTGCGCCACTTGACTTTGTCCAGTTATAATTGGTATAGTAATTGGTATTATATATCTTCTAATATATATGACCCGTATCTCTATCTGTATTATTATGGTGCAGTATGCAGCCCAGCAGCTTTTGGCAGGTTTGCTGCCAGTAGTTTACTGCTATTTTCATGCCTTTTTGGTCTCTCGGCGAAGGCCCTCTGCCGACTTTTAAGTCCGTAGGTCCACCCTTTTTGTGTGCCGAGCTTTGATAAGGCGAGTGACTGGCTGTACAGGGTGGACCACCAGTGTCAGGCTTTGCCCTTAACTTGAAGTACCGTGTACCCAGCCGGGCCACCGCCGGTTTGGCGTTTCCTTGATGGCTGCGAATCTGGCGTCCGTGGTTAGTGCACACCGCCTTGACGACTGAACTTGCTGCCTTTATATGTTGTGGAGTCTTTTACGTCCGTATTGTGTCCCTAGTCCTCCGTAATTCAAATTCCGCATTAAATTTCATATTATTACTTTCGGCCCATTTGAAAATCTCCTGTATGTTTGCCTGCAGTTGTAAAGCGTCGCTTTCCTCACTAATCCTGTGGCTGATGGTGGTTATCATCGGCAAAGGATGACAGAAAGGAGCCGTTGACCACTTCCTCGATGTCAGCCATCAGGACCAGGAAGAGCATAGGGCCGAGGACTGAGCCCTGGGGGACCACCACTGGCGACTTCTTCTTGCTGCGATTTGTAGCCATCAACAGCGACTGCCTGTTTCCTGTGTGTAAGGAAGCTGTGCAACCACACACCCAGCTTCCCTGTTATTCCCATGGCCTTCATCTTGTGGAGGATGATGCCGTGATCAACTCGGTCGAAGGCCTTGGCAAAATCCAGGTACACGACGTCCACATTTTCTCCTTCAGCAGTCCTTGGAGCAGCCACTCATAGTGGGCCAGCAGGTTGGAGAGACAACGACCTTCCTTTGCGAAAGCCATGCTGGGAAACTGCTCATGAGGTCATTGTCTTCCAAGTAGGAGATGATTGCATCCCTAATTACTTTCTCAAATATTTTTACCATGTGGGAGGTGAGGGCCACAGGTCTGTAATTTTTTGCTTGGCTTCTGTCTCCCCCTTTGTGTATTGGAGAGATCACTGCCTCCTTTAACATGGTTGGGATGATGCCGGTATCCAGAGAGCAGCGCCAGATCTTATAGAGGGGGGTTGCCAGTGCCTCTTTGCATTTCAGCAGAAGGATGGACGGCACAACCATCAGGTCCAGCAGCAGAGTTCATCTTCAGTTCGCTGATGGCTTTCTGTAGGTCAGCTGTGGTGAAAGTGATGTTGGAGAGGTTGTGGTGGTGTTGGCTGTGATCCTCAAAGAACTTGCTGGGGTCACGCACAATCTTCGTAGTTTTAGGCTTCGAGAACACTTTCGTATATTGCTGGGATAAGATATGGCATGTTTCTTGGGGATTTTTGACATTTCCCCATTTTCTGCTTGTAGTGGCCCAACTCTAACTTGTGTTTTGGAAAACTTTTTGCAGTACTTGAAGAAGAACTTAGGGTTGACCTTTATGTTTTCCACAGCCTGATTTTCTTCCCAGGCTCGCTGCTTTTCATGAGATTCTTTGATTTTATCTCAACAGCAGAGACTTTGGCTTGAAGCGAGCTCTTCTGTTTGTCATTTTGATGTTTTAAGTATGCGCTGAGTTAATTTTGCCCGTCTCTTCATCAGTATTTTCCGTTTCCTTTGGGATGTGGCTTTTTTCTGGAAGCTTGCCGTTTTCTTCAATGGGACATTGCCTTCACACGCCCTTAAGATGGTGGTGAGTAGGCTGTTCAGCAATATCCTCGGGGTCACCGTCATGCAGCACGGCCTCCCAGTCAGTGCCCCTAAGCTGTGCATTTATGAGCTCCCAGTTGACTTGGCTGCTAAAAAAATTGAGACTGGAGAATGGGTTCTTCTCTGCTGGACTGGTCACTTCAGGAGGTAGTGTTGATTTTTGGTAGTTGTGTGTATCCTGAGGAGATTGTGGTCAGAAAAAATCGTTTTTTCAGCAGAGATGTTTATTAACTGCATCACAGTTGTTAGTGAAGAGCAGTCGAGAATGTTTTTTGCCCCTGGTTGGTTCAGTTATTACTTGAATAAGGAATGTGGAGTTTGCTATTTCTAGGAGTGATTCAGCTTGACACTTATCAGCCAGCGTGCTCCCAGTTAAAATTCCTTTGGGCCATTTAAGAAAGGAAAGTTGAAATCCCCAGTGAGGATGATATCAGGTGTGGGGATTGATAAGGAGTCCCGCAGGTGACGTAGGGCCTCCATGGCACTGCTGAAATTCTTAGGGCAGCAGCTTCGGAGGGCGGTAGCAGTTTATAAGCACCATGTTGCGTGCCTGTATGTTAGATCGCCTGGAGTTCTACTTGGCCGTCTGAGTACGACAAGAGTGTTTTTGCATTTAGAGCAATGTCGTCCCTCAGGAATATTATTGTGCCTCCATGGGTTCTGTATTTCCTATCTGTCCGGAATGAGGTGTAGTTTGGAATACAGATTTCTGCCTCTTTGACTCCTTCAGATAGGTGAGTTTCGGTGAGGGCAATACACATGAAGTCTTCTTCCCGGGCTAGTTCGCTAAGGAATGGGAGCTTGCTTTGGTTTGTCTTCGGGTAAAGACCTTGTATATTGCCCACTAGGAGTTTCTCCACTAGTGTACCCCGGTCCTGGGCCAGGCCCAGACTGGGTTCATGGGTGCCACTGCTGTTGAAAGCATTTGTGCGGGGTGACTCTGCTGGGTTGGTGGTATCGTCAGATTTTGCAGCGCTACTCCTTGAGCCTCCACAACTTTGTTTATGTTTGCTATGTGTGTTTTCAGTTCGAGGAACATTTCTAAAAAATGGTTGTTGAGTTCCCCGTCTGATTGGTTTTGTGAAACTGGTGGTGTGCTCACTGTTCTGGAACTATCCTTTTTTGCTTCAGCAGGGTTGTGAGTGGCAGTCTGCTGACGTTTAGTTCCTCTTAAGTGAGTGAACTTGCAGTCCTTAATGAAACATTCTTGTTTCCGCAATGCATTACGGCATAACATAGGGTGGTAACTAGGGCAGTCCTTTCCCAGTCTGCAACCTCGTTCGTCTCTAGGGCCGTGGTTGACGAATTTCTGGCATGGTTTAGGGTGGTTGAACTTGCAGCCCTTCCCACTGAAGCCATACTTGCAGCGTCCTCGTCTGTAGAACATACATACCCGTATTCGGTTTGTGGCAGCCAGACGAGGTTCATCCACTCGTCCCTCCGTGCTAGGTGACTGTGAATGATAGCTGCCTTGGTTCACTGCCATGGTACTTACAGGCTCAGTGGTGACTCGAACCTGCGTGGGTGTACGCTGCTCCTGTGTCTGCTGTGCCAGTCTGAGGTCCATGTCTTCTGGAGTGTTGCCCAGGAAGCCATCTTGTGTAAGGTGGGTCGGTGAGGCCTGGTCACCTGTTAGTGGCACCGCATCCTGTTGTATGTGTGTGGATGCCTGGGGTGCTGGGGTATCTGCTGGGGAAGGGGGTGATGGAGTCTTGGTATTGTTGGTAGTTTTCTCTTTTTTCATATCTTCTTCTATTTCCTCTTGTTTGTCCTTGTAGTCGGCAAAATTGTGCTTTGCACATGCATGGCACATGTATTTTCTGCTGGTCTTGGTGAATATAACAATGCAATGCATTGGGAGTTATGTACACATGTAATGTGTCCACATTTGACAATCACTACACTGAATACCAGTCTCGCAATTTTCCTGGCAGATAACACAGGGATGGACATGTGCAGCCATGGTATCGGAGGCAAACTGGGTGGTGTTGGTATTGTTTACATCATCGCTGGCGGTCGCCATCTTGACTTTTTATTTTTGTTTTTTTTGCGATCACTATTTTGGCCTTTTTCCTACTGCCTGATGTTGCTTTCACGTCCTGTTTCTCTCCTTCTGTTCTCCTCTATGCTTCACTTATCACTCCTGTTATTTCCTTGTCAATCCCTGCACTGTATACAGCCACAATAACACCTTGTAGCTGAGCAGAGGCGACACGTCCTCCCCTCCCTACGTCTCTACGTGGCTTCTCTTCGTGGGAAGGCACCCACTGCAGGGTGATCTTCCAGCCCACTGACGTGAGGTAGAGGAGTAGCCGTTGAAGGGTGTGTGCGAGGACTCATGGGCTCATGAAGGGCCCAAAATCTTCAACAGCCTCCACAAAAATGTGAGAAACATCACAGGCTCCAGGCTCTGTCAACACCTTTAAATATGGACTGGACAAAATACTACGGACAGTGCCGGATGAACCTCCAGTACCTTTTTTACACTCCCAAAGTGTGGCCCCCAAACCCCAAAACCAGACCAGGGGGCCCTGTGAGGGGGACCCAGGACGGGCAGCGCGGGGGCCCCACCACGACTGTAAGGCTTTGATCTTAAACAAGCCCAAGAAACCAATTAAGTAAACCAAGGACGTGGGGGATGCCGGGGAGGGGAGAGGGGGAATGAAGGGGGGGGAGAGTCCTGTAGATCACAGCCCTGTACAGGTGGGGTTGGGGGTTGAGGAAGCCGGGGCCTGGGGGTGGCAAAAAGTCCGCCGTCAGACGTCACCTCCATGTCTTACAAGGTTAGGGGGGGGGATCGTAATGGCAGCCCCAGTAGAGGGGGGTGGGGGTGGAGCCTCAGTGAACCTTGAGGGATGGTGGGAAGGGGGGAGGTCCAGTTCCGGAAGAGTGTTGCTCTACGATGCCAGCTGAGGGGTTTGGGGGGAAGGCAGGGGAAAATGCAGGGCAACCCTATGAGAAAGTCGTGCCAGGGGGGGACGGGGATGTGGGGTGGTGGGTTTTTAAGGGGTAAGGCAGGGGGGCAGCACAGAGTGGGCCCCCATGCACGGGTTATTAGAGGCTGACGTGCTCCCGGAAGCCCGCTGGGGTGTGATATCTACACCAAGGTGGGATAGAGTGCGGGGGAGGGGTGGGTTTTGGTGGGGAGGGACATGATTTTGGGGGTATTTTTGCCAGGACCCTTCCCTGTGCACCTGCATGGGGAATGCCCCTCTCCGCTTTTGAAGGGGGATGACTGGGGAGGATTTATTGCCCCATGGGTATCCCAGGGCTGCATTTTGCAGAATGTCCACTTTCTATGGTAGAAGGGCTACCGACCCATAGGTTGCTGCTGCCGTTTAAAAACTTAGACTGTTTGCCGCCGGGTTACTTAATAGGAGGTCCGACTGCCCCCCAGGGGACACCACCACCTCTTCTAAGTGAGGCGCCTTTTACAAGTTCAATTGTGGAGACCAGGAAGCCGAGGCCCTCAAACCCGCATACCAAGGAATGTTGTGTCCTGGAGTAGGGAGCTGGGGAGCCACTAAGCTATTTTTGGGGAGAGGGGACAGGTTGGGGTGTGAAGCACATGAGGGTGCTCTTAGAGCTTTGAAAAGACCCCAAGCCTTTACCCGTTACCCAAAGAAAGGGGGCTGTTTCCGTAGGTGTTTTTGGGGCTGGATCTGATGCGGGGCCCGGCTGATGATAGAAATATCATCAGCATAAAAAGGAGGGGGGAGTGGGGGGGATGTGAAGTCGGAGAGCAGGACGTTGAAGAGGACAGGGCAAAGGATGGCCTCGGCCTCCTCCCCGTATAGTTGTGCGGCGAGGGGGAGGCATCCACAGCAACGGGGAAAATTTCTCCCAGACGAAATTCGAAACCAGGCAGGGGGGGCCCCCGGTGTGCTGTAGCTAATTTTCATGGTCCGTCAGGGGGGGCAGAATCGAATGCCCCCCAATCTATGAAACGAGGTCATGACCTCCCTCCCCGGTGGGTGTCGCAATGTGATTTTCTGTTGCGCCAGGCATCTAGGTGCTCCTGCGGGGCCGAAGCCAATTGCTTTCTTGTAGGAGATGCCCATCCTCCCCCCACGGGAAAGGCGGTGGCTCCCAAACCGCTCCGGGGTTTTCCGACAAGAAGGAGGCTATGGGGGGTATGCGGATGGAAGTGGGGGGTCCTTACCAGCTTGGGTATAGGGAGCAAGTGGAGGTTTCCACAAATGGGTAATACCCCGAAGCCAACTGGTGTTGAAAAAAATAGTGTGACGGGCCCTTTAAGGGGTTTGATAACAGGAAAATTTATATGGGAAAGTTATCCCGGCCTGCCGTTTTCCCAGGCTTCAAGGTGGAAAAGGCCTGATCAAGCTCCTCAGTTGTGAAAGGTCTAACGAGGTCGGGGACACCTGGGGAGGCAATGGCATCAAGGATTTCAGCACGGATGGTAGGGGATGAAAGTAGAGAGGGGCAGAGACCAATCTTGCCATGGTAGAAAGAAGCGAGCAAAGCAGCTTTCTGTGGATCTACGGGGGAGATGTTGTATTGTTAATTAGCAGTTGAAATGTTAGGCTCGATTGTTTCGAGCATAGCTTCAGACGAGCTCACCTCCTAGGGTTCGGGAGCCCACCCGGACAGAGTTAGTCCGGCTGGCATGCTGTCTGTATCTGCCTTCACAAGTAAAGACGTTGCCACACTAAAGTGTTTCCTGTGTCCTAGCCAGTCAGGAAGAATAACACAGTAGTGGTATATGGTAATAGTAGTAGTAATAGTAGCATTAGTATTAGTATCAGTAATACCAATAGTAGCACTAGTAGTACCAGTAGTAGTAGCAGTAGTAATATAAGTAATAGCAATAGTAGTAGTGGTAGTAGAGAAGTAGTAGAGAAAATAAATGAAAACTTATTAGTAACAGTATTATTGTAGCACAAGATGTTATAGTATTTGTGGTGGTGGTTTCAGTAGAAGTAGTAGTCGTAATTTTTTTTTTGTTACTAAGGGTAGAGGGTAAAAAGGCGAGGGTAAAACTGACGATCGCGAGTTAACTGAAGACGTCAAGGAATATAAATTTAATTCAGTTTAACAATTCCTTTATTTTGTTGCAATGATTTTCATCCTCTGAAATACCCACGAGCAGGTAGAGGCTCACCATCATCGTCAGTGACGCAAGACAGTGGCAAACAGCAACTCCATGCCTAGAATGGCAACACCCACTGCCAGGCCTCCCGCGAGCACCACAAGCATAGCCTGGGAGAGTGTTGGACATTTTATGTATAGTGGGTGTCACTGCTGGTAACACTTTCAATGCTTACACATGTCAGTCATACACATAAAAATCAAACAATAATACACGTTATCTCTCGTCTTGTAATAAAAATGTAAGTATATAACTGCATTCCCGACCCCGGTTTGTGTCCCGAATTCTTGGGACCGGATTGACTAGGGTCCGGATTGACTTGGTCCCTAATTGACTTGGGGCCGAAATGTTATGGGCATCTCGATTTCATTACCAATCGCCTCAGTATCAATTGACCTGCTCCCATCGAACCTCTCCTATTCAGTACTGGGAGTGATATTGCTCAAACCGGTGCTGCCTCCTCAATCAGTGTTACAAGGCCCATACCTAGCACTACAAGAGAAAATCACCAGACCCTTACCAAGTACTGCATCAGTCTTAAGGCCCCCCATATATGAGTCCAATGTCCCATGCAAAACAATGATTCACAAGGTACCTACCCAGCACTGTCTGAGGGAGAAAGACGAACTGGCGGCTTTTTTGGTCGCCACTTGATCACATGCACTGGAATTTGAAGTTGCATCCTTTTACCAGTAGTTGAACAATCCAGATTCAGTCACGAACATAATCCTGGAAAGATAACGATCATAAATGAGAAACCGGTTAAACCAGTAATTCTGACAGTTATATATTGTTTCAATCAGTTATTGTGAGAAGGCTTTGGATTAGTGATGGACCGAATGTCTATTTTCCGTATTCGCGAATGCGAATGCGAATATTTGGTTTTAATATTCGCAAATGCGAATGCGAATTGCGAATATTACATAATATTTCAAGTAATACACTATTTTTTATATCATACAGGTAATTGAAATATTTTGTAGGTATTGTAAGAGTTCAGCCTTAAAAATATGAATGTCTAAAGTAAATTCCATTCAATTTTCTATGTTTTTAGGTTGCGGGACGAGGACCCATTCCTACACGAATAATTACATGATAATATCTTACATTAATGATTATTATTGCAAAGTTTACACTTTGCAATTTCATTAGAGATAATCTCGAAATACGTAATCCCAAACCACACTGATGTGACTGGACGCCATTACGCAGTAAGCTGCTGCAATACTGTTCTCTTTCAAAGAAAGTTGATTGTGGTCGTGGGACAGAGAAGAGCACGTATACGCTTACTGCAGTATGGCGCACGAGGCAATGAGTTGAGTTCAGTAACAGTGACCTTGAGATTAGCCGCTGCCACTCTGTTGGAGGGTGGAGGGTGGAGAATAGAGATAGTGTTCGAGGGACTATGGCCTAGGGCCCTAGAGTACCACTACGCCTCCATACCCCATTTTGTTAACTAAAGGCCGTGTCACATGAGCGATATTTTCCGGCATCTTTTAGTATTTTGCAGTGTTGTAGGTCTCGAGACTGGTCTTGGTCTCGAGACCAGTTTGATGTGGTCTTGGTCTTGGTCTTGGTCTCGTTTGATGTGGTCGTGGTCTTGATCTTGGTCTCAAAGCTTCTGGTCTCGGAGTTTGGCTCGAGACCAGGTCGAGACCAGGATTAAAAAGTGCATTTCGACGTGGGGAAGGTCGGAATATATTATCATACACGGAGAAAAATCATGGCTGTTTCGATTCACGGCGCGCCATACAGCGTTGTACTGTCTTTAGATACTGCCTGACTAGCTCTACGGTGATGATGCATGAGCTGAGCCCTGCGAGCGCTGATAGAGTGCGTGCGAGTCGAGAGAACATGCATGACGTGGCCATTCTCGTAGTGATAATCTCCGTTTGCACGCACGCATGTTTGCAGCTCTGTTCACCTCCGTCTACTTCATATATGTGTAGGCCTATGCAATCCCGCACCCCTCGTACACGTACACCACAGGTTTAGCTAGCTCGCTTGGAAAACGTAACCACAAAAATTCCTATTTTCCTATGTTTGTTTCTTCATGCCAAAGAAGCAATGAAATGGAGCATGGAGAAAATGTGGTATGGAGCACAGGGACATCTAGTGAGGAGCGAATGGACAACCATCACGGCCTAAGATGCCTCGTCTGCTAGCCAAGTACCGGACAATTAGGAAGCGTTCGAAGAGCGCGAAGAAGGAGAGCACACGGGCCCAGTTTAACCGGTACTTAGAGACAGAGTGCAAGTCTGGAGGCCACGCCGACCCTATTTCCTTTTGGCTTGCTTCTCAAGAGCGCTATCCACTTGTCTTCATGCTTGCTATGAAGGTCCTCTCCGTCCCACAACGAGCGCTCCAGTGGAGCGCATCTTTAGCTGGGGCGGCATCATCATGCGCCCTCACCGTTCGCAGCTGTCATCGAAGATGTTAGAAATGCTAATGTTTTTAAAATGCAATTGCCATTTAATCACGTATTGCAAAATATAACTCGAGTTAACGACCGAGTAAACTGTAAAATGTAAGAAAATTTGCAAAATGTAACTAGTAGTAAACTGTATTTGTTTGAATATACTTTGTCTATTTGCCTTCTTTCTTTTTCTTTTTACAGCAGCTAACCCATCGCATGTATAGGGTATTAACTGCATGGACAAAGGTTCAGCATATAACAGTTGGGTTCACATTTTTGATTATTTTTGCATATGATCCCTAAGACTATAATTTTATGGATAATTTACTTTGGTCCGTTATATTGAAAGGTACATGTATGAGAAAAAATAAAAACCCATTCCTTACAAACAGGACAGGACAATACAATTTAGTATTTACGCAGTACAGACCAGAAACATTCAGATAATAGTCATATATATATATATATATATATATATATATATATATATATATATATATATATATATATATTATATATATATATATATATAATATATATATATATATATATATATATATATATATATATATATATATATATATATATATATATATATATATATATATATATATATATATATATATATATATATATAAATCATTCTTATATGCCTGTTCTTGGTATTGGTCTGTTTCGGAGGGTCTGGTCTTGGTCTTGGTCTCGGAGGGCCTGATCTTGACTACAACACTGGTATTTTGCTACCAAAAGATGCTCGTAGTGGTGGCAAAAAGTGCGCGTGTTGTCACACGGCGCTTCGGCTACGAGCATCTTCCTACCAGAGTAGCTAAGATCTTCTTATTCTTCTATCTTAGCTACCCTGCTTCTACTGGCATCTATAAAATGTCCTTCCCTCTTCACATTTCCCTTGATAACCATAAATAAACCACTCAAAACTTTACTTGTATTCCTAAATAAAGTAAAAATAACACACATCATAATTATCCCCGTAAAAACACCGCAGCCTATTAAATTTATGTTTTCATCAACATTTTCCGTCATAACTTCTTATCAACAACTCAAAACTTAACTATATATCTAAATCACACGTAAACAAATATAAATAACACGCATGTACCATACATATCATACACGTGTCTTGTATATATAGAGTAAAAAGCTAAAAACCTTTATTTCTCCTACCCTACTCTAAAAACTTAATTTTCCTCCTCGCATCTTTCTTTTTCTTTTCTCATCTACACCATATTACTATTACTATACAAAATGATACAGCTATATTCCCAATAAACAGCAGTTATTTTCCCTAAACATATCACACAGAGATGCTACAGCATCTCTTGACCACCCAAGATTGGTCATTTCTCTTTATTTCACTGAAATGTGTAGTTCGTACAAGGCTTGCGTGGCGTCGGCTGCTCCGAGATGTAAACAAGGATGCCAGCAGTACTGGTGGCAAGAGAACGATCATGCGCGACTCCACGTTTGCTACCAAAAGATGCTGGTATCAGGCATCAAATGGTAGCAAAATACCAAAAGATGCCGGAAAAAGTGTATGTGTGACACGGCCTTAACGCTCGGTTAAACTATTAATTTAATTATATGTTTGCTTGATATTTTTTTCTTATTTTTTGTAAGTTTATTGGTTTTGGCAAAATATTCGCATATTCGCAAACTACTACGAGTGGGAGTGCGAATGCGAATGCGAATGCGAATATTGAAAAAAACATGCGAATATTCGCAATTGCGAATGCGAATGCGAATATTCGGTCCATCACTACTTTGGATAATTTTCAAGTAATCCGCATGTAGTGCCGGATCGTTGGTTGTTGTTCTCCGTTTTTTTGTCATGTTGGTCTTCCAATGGGATGGTGAAGGAGGTAATGTAATGTAGTGCCACAGGGCTGTCATGAACACGGCATTGTATATTCCAAATTGATGACTCGACCTTTAATGCTCCTTTTCTTCTTCTGAAATCCGGTCGACCTGACTCAGGGTGGTAATCATAATTTGGGAAATAAATTATTATTTTCAAAAGCTGTTGTCAAGATTCGAACCGACGTGACCAGAAGACTTCCTGACCAAGGTTTCCACCACTCCATGAGTAACAAGGCTCTTACCCATAACTGTATGAGTCAGCCCAAAGACTACTGCATACAGTAGTCTTTGGTCAGTCGCAACACATTTACATAGCACTGTCTGAGTCACAATGTCTCTACCATTCACTGCAT
>JACEEZ010016700.1:67500-132500 GCA_016584305.1 Chionoecetes opilio
TATTTTTCACGGGTTAAAGAGTAGATACGACGGGTTATGAAAGAGGCTGTACTCCCTTGGAGGCATATAAGTACGATCTGTGCATCTCCCCCGGTGCCCAAGGTTTTTGGCAAAGGGAGGAAAAGAAGGGGAAGTTTACCCCTCCTCCCCTCCATTTCACGATTAATAGAGACCCTGTGGCGATCCCTTGACGTAGCAGAGGAATTTGCTTCCTTTTTTGTGTCAGTGGCGCAGACAGCCCTTCGTCCCCAAGTGCTGGGGACGACGCGACAAGAACAGAGGCATAGATTTTACCCAGAGGGGGGGAATTTTAAAATGTTTTTTTTACACCTCGTAGCTAGTCAAGCAAAAGGGTTTTGCGCGACACTTCCCCAGGCCAAGTGATGTACCATATGCGATGCTCTTAACTAAGAGATGAGGCTCTAGTTTTCTTTTTGAGCATTATAATAGGATCTGGATTAAAGGAACCTTCCCCAAGTAGCTGGGGTGTGGCGGGGTGATCCGACCCTAAGCTGGGAAGGACCACTCACCCCCACGAATTTCCGGCCCAATCCCTAATTCTGTGTGTGTAAGTTTTTCGAAAAAATGGTAAATAGTGATTGTAGGTTTTTTGGGAAGGGGGAAAATTTTTTCTCCCGTTCTCAGTGGGGTTTTCCGTAAGCCCACTCCACTACGGAAGCGCTTATTTCCTTTGAGTATCCCAAGCGGGGCATTCGCCCCTCGACAAAAAAATACCCTATTTTTTTGACCTTGAAAAGGCTTAGAAAAGGCTTGGAGACACGGTTATTGCAATTTTTCTGTAGAGTTCGGGCTAAGAGGTCGTTTGCCTGTGTTTCCCCCGAGTTTCCCGCCAAACCCCGGGTTTTTAAGTTCGAGTTGGCAACTAGTTTCGAACACCCCCTTCCAGTGGATCCCCCCAAAGGGACGTCTTGAGTGAGCTCTGTTCCGTGGCCTAATGGTATTTTTGTGTATGCCCGGAGGGGTTGTTAGTACTTATACGTGGATTTTTATCAATCTCTTTGTGCTTCCAGGATGTCGGTTTCAGAGAGAAGACTTCAACTTCATTATAAAGTTTTTTGAATGGGACGAATCGGGCTTAGGTTTTCTCCAACGAAGACTGTAGCGGTTTTTTTTGCAGAACCCGTGGGGTTCATCCCCACCCAGACCTACTCTTTTTCGGAAGAGAATCCATTTAGGGGAAAGACCCGGTTTTTAGGCTCATTTTTGACAAAGATGCTTGGGTCCCCACCTTCGTGCTTCAAAAATGACTGTCCCGGACCATTTATCTACTGAAAAACCCCCGCACCCCAGCGGGGGGGGTGATCCGCACACTCCTCTATCTTTACCGCTCACTTATCCCTTTTGAAGCTTGAATTGAGTAAGGTACTCCTCGCCACACCCACTCGACTGCGGATGCTGGGTTCGGTACATCTGCTGGTGTCCCTCTGGCAAAACCCGGGGCGTTAGGTCTTTTCCCCTCCCGTCTATTTGGGGGATGCTGGGTCCCCCCATTGTTTTCAACGCCAGCCCTCCTGTAAAATGTTTGGGATCGCCTCCAAAAGCCCCCGACTAATATTGCCGTGCGTGTTTGTGATTTTAGGATCGCAACTTTACCAGGGGAAGAAGCTTTCCCAAAACCCCTTGGGGTTTCCGATTGACAGCTATTATGGGGACGCTATCCTTCCCGCTTTTTTTCGGATCTGCCCGATAGGCTACGACAGTCGGTCCCTGGCTTCTCCCAGAGTGTCCTTTTGCAAAAGCCTTTCCCCCCTTAAAAGGGTCTTTCCTCCTCAGGGGTGAGCGGCCCAGTTTTTAGACCACTTTTTCACACATCAGAGTTCGGGCCCGTTTTACTGAGGTTTCCAAATCAAAAGAAAGGGGTGGATACTTCTTTATTCCTTTGTTTAACAAAGGCTCAGCCTCCAAATGTTTCCTTTTTAAGGCTGAAAAAAGGGTATTTTATATGCTTTTATTATTTTTTTTTTTCCCTTCCGGATGTTTCTTTTTCAATTTTTTTGTGATTCTTGTATGTTTTTAATCACTATGTAATTTTAATTTCCCCAGCCCCTGGTCAAGCCATCCCGGAAAGGGGGTTCTGCTCAAGAGGCGAGGCCGGACGGTCAGTTTGTTGGGTAAACCGCCATGTTGGTGTGGGAATGAGGAAGCTGATGCCTTGGCAAAAAGCTGCAGCTAAAACCCAGCTCTTACATTTTTCAGTGCCGGACGGCCCACCTCGGCAATCCATAGATCAGTTCCAACAGTTGGCAAGAACGTTTTATTACTAAGGGCAAAATAAACGCGCACCATCCGCCAAAATATCGAGGATGGAGTACTGCGGCTCTCCCGGGAAAGGGGACTCCTTGGCCGATTTCGTATTTGGTCCATCTATATATCATGGGTTCCTCTTTAGGGGCCACCCTCCTTACTTGATGATTTTTTTGGTCCCCTTAACTTGGGCACTTGCTGGTCGAGTGTCCGTCTTTTGGGGGCCTACGTGTCAATTTTTGTCCCGGTGTCGCGGGGGCGGGCGTGCTTACCGTCTCTCCCGGCATTTGGGGGGGGAGGTGTTTCTCCGGGGCATAAGTCCATACATTTATTTAGAGGGCTGGGCCTTTTCCCAAAAAGTTAGAGTTTTTAAATTAAATTATGATTTTTTTTTTAAAGTACTCTTGTTCTTTTTGTATTTCGTAATTTTTTTAAATTTTTTTTTTCATCTTAAATTTTGTTTTTTTTTTTTTTATTTAAGTATCTTTTGTAAACAGGGGGTCAATAACCCCCGCAGTTGCGGGCCTTTAAAAATAAACAATCAATCAACCATGCCAAAAGCCGCAACTCTACCTGTTATCCGAAGTTAAAAATCACAAGGGGCTGCGTGGTGAACAAAATCGTCGGCAACAGAAGGCAAGCAGGAGCCAAATGATCCCAGGGTGAGGGGGCCCATTTATATTCGTATGTAACTCCGCCTCCATAAGAAGGTCAGACTTACATGACCAATGTGGGGACTTTTCAACAAATTTCTGATACCGAAATTTTTCGTTGAAAAACAAATCTTGATTTCTATATAAAATATTTGTGTTATTTAGAGTTGCTAACTTTGAAAATAGGAATTTTAAAATTTTACCAATTGGGAAAAATCCCAAACAAAACAGAGGGGTATTTATTATCATTACTATCATCATTCGTATTATTATTGTTATTGTCATATTACTTTTATTATCATTATTACTATTATTATCTTACATTGTCATTATGAAAATTTTTCAAAACATTTTTCTATTTTTATCATTACTACGATTATTACATTTTTATTATATAAAATTATATTAATATTTTATACTTTTATCATTGTAAAGTAGTAAAGTATAGTAATATTATTTCATTAGCAGAAGGTAGTAGTAGTAGTTGTAGACTTTTGTGGTATATGGTATGTAGTAGTAATAGTAGCATTAGCTTTGTATCAGTAGTAAATTATAGAGAGTAGTAGTAGCAGTAGTAATATAAGTAATAGCAATATAGTAGTGGTAGTAGTAGTAAGAAAAAAAAAATGAAAACTTTTAAACAGATTATTGTAGCGCGAGATGTTTGTGTTTGTGGGGTGGTTTCAGTAGAAGTATAGTCGTATTTTTTTTTTTTTTTACTAAGGGTAAAGGGTAAAAATTCGAGGGTAAAATGGCGATCGCGAGTTTAAATGAAGACGTTAAGGAATAAAATTTAATTTAGTTTTAAAAAATTCTTTTTTTTTGTTGCAAAGATTTTTTCCTCTGCAATACCCAGAGCAGGTAGAGGCTCACCATCATCGCATGCGCAAAAACATGGGAAACAGCAACTCCATGCCCAGAATGGCAACACCCACGCCAGGGCCCCCCGCGGCACCCCCAGCATAGCCTGGGGGAGGGGTTGGACTTCTATGAAGTGGATTACTGCTGGTAACATTTCAATGCTTAAAAGCAGTCATACACATAAAAATCAAAAAATAAAAACACGTTATCTTGTTTGTAATAAAAAAAGTAAGTATATAATGCATTCCCGACCCGGTTTCTTGGGTCCGGATTGACTTGGGACCTAATTGACTTGGGGCGAATGTCATGGGCATCCGTTTTTATACCAAAACCCCTCAAATCAATTTACCGCCCCCATCGAACCTCTCCTATTCAGTACTGGGGGACATTGCTCAAACCCGGGGCTGCCTCCTCAACAGGGTTAAAAGGCCCATCCCTTTAAGCACTAAAAGGGAGAAAATCATCAGACCTTAAAAAAGTACGCATCATTTAAAGGCCCCCCCATATAAATGAGCCCAAATTTGCCCGATGAAAAAACAATGATTCACAAGGTACCAAAACCCAGCACTGTCTGGGGGAAAAAGAAAAAAAAAGAGTTTGACGGTTTTTTTTTGGTTTCCCCCAAACTTGATCACAGCTTTTTTGGGAATTTAAATTTGCACCTTTTGCCAGTAGTTGAAAAAATTCCAGATTCGTCACAAACATAATCCTGAAAGCAAACGATCATTAAATGAGAAAGGGTTTTAAACCCCATTTAATTTCCCCTGACAGTTATATTTTGTTTCTTTCAGTTTTTGGTGAGAAGGCTTTGGAAATTTTAAGTTAACCCCCGCATGTAGGTCCCGGGTTTTCGTTGGTTTTTGTTCCCTTTTTTTTTGTCATTTTGGGTTTTTTTCCCAAAGGGATGTTTAAAGGAGCGGGTAATGTAAGGCCACGGGGTTTTGTCATAAACAAGGCATTTTTATATTCCAAATTGATGACTCGCCCTTTTAATTTCCCCTTTTTATTTCTTCTAAAAACCCGGGTCGGCCTGATGGGGGTTTGGTAATCAAATTTTGGAAATAAATTATTATTTAAAAAGCGGCCCTTTCAAGATTCGAACCGACGTGCCAAAAAGACTTCCTGCCCAAGGGTTTCCCACCACTCCATGAGTAACAAGGCTTTTTACCCACAACTTTTAATGATTCAGCCCAAAACTACTGATACATTAGTCTTTGGCAGTCGAAACCCAAATTTACATAGCACTGTCTGAGTCACAATGTTTTACCAAATTTACGGGTGTGGGCAATAAAATCCCCAAATTTTCCAAGCAGCTTAATGCCCATTGCCCCCTTTCCCCCAAAATTTCCTGACCAAAAGATTCTTTCTCAGCGTTTCATGAGTCACGCATAAGGCCCCCCCACAAAAAAGCATGTTTTTTTGATGTTTAGTTCCTTAGTTAAACAGTAAAAAGGGGCTTTAAAACCCCCCCTCAATTTTTTCTAAACCGTCCCAAGTTAGTTGGGAACCAACTCAATGTGGACCCTAGTCAATCCGGCCCATAGTATATCCGGACCCTGATCAATCCGGACCCTAATCAGTCCAAACCCTGATCAATCTGGACCCTATACAATTTTGACCCTGATCAATCCGGACCCAAGCGATCGGGACAAACCGCGTTTTATCGAAATATAGTCGAAAAGAGAGAGAGAGAGAGAGAGAGAGAGAGAGAGAGAGAGAGAGAGAGAGAGAGAGAGAGAGAGAGAGAGGAGGAGAGAGAGAGAGAGAGAGAGAGAGAGATCTTTATCTCTGGATCTCTCTTTATCTCTCACTCTTTCTGATGATATGTAGATCAAACGCGGTTTGTGTCCCGATCTCTTGGGTCCGGATTGACTAGGGTCCGGATTGACTTGGTACCTAATTGACTTGGGTTTCTTATGACTTGGGGCCGAAATGTCTTGGGGATTATACAAATTTGCTAGAAACACACTATATATCCTTGATAGTATGAAGCACCAAAATACTGTATGTATGTTCCTCACCATACGTTCAGTGCTGGAATGAGGGGACTGTCTTTCTGGCTGATCATGGAGAAGAAATTAGCTTGAATATTTTCTTTGCCACTGTAGAAATCACATCGCCCTGAAAGAACCGAAAACTCGCTGTACTGCTGCTATGATGAATAATGAAGGTTATGTACGTACATAAATACTATGATACGAATGTTACATATCAATAGACCAGACATTGCAGTGATAAATTTACTCCATGAATGTTAGATTTATATATATATATATATATATATATATATATATATTATATATATATATATATATTATATATATATATATATATATATATATATATATATATATATATATATATATATATATATATATATATTGCCCACCTGTTCGAGAGAAATGACCCCTTGCAATGATACTTGTTATACTATCATAATCGATAAAAACTTTCCGTTCTGCCGTGACCTCCCCCAGTATGGTGTTATATAGATGCAACGGGAGCGTCTCGAGGCGGCCTTGCTTCTCACTCTCCCTCACTTCATTGAAGATCCCAGACGTAGCATCCTGCCGGGACGAAATATTTAGGTACAACAGGGAAACGTGTGTGTGTGTGTGTGTGTGTGTGTGTGTGTGTTTATTCACCTATTTGTCTAGTTGTATTCATCTAGTTGTATTATACAGGGCCTGAGTAACACTCGTATACCCCGAGCTACTTTTTTTGTTGTGATTCCTTAGTGCTTAGTGTTGGCCGAAGCCACCACCCTGGGAGGCGGGACACAAACCCCGTCAAACATTCTGTACCCATTCACTGCTGGGTAGACACGGGCTTGTGTATTATGGAGACGGCCCATATGTCTCTGCTCTGCCCGGGGAGCATATTCACCATCTGTAACCTGCAGGCGCACTCCGATTCAAGTGTTAGAAATTCCGATTCAAGTGTGGTAAATTCTGGAGTTTTAAGGCAGACCCAAAGAAAACGAGCGCGCAGCACAACACACCGTATGGTAGAAGTAATTTACTTTTAGGCCTGGTTCACACTTCACGTATTTGCTACGTCCGTCTTGTTATCGTGACGTCACCGTGACGTTACCTCGTCTCATTGGTCGATCACTCCCGCTCGCTCTTATCAGAAAACATTGCAGTATAAAACCTCCTTGCTTTCCTTACTTCCTCCCTTTTGTACCCCATGACACACCTATTACTCCCTTCACTATATCCCCCTTCACTCCCTGGCCTATTTATATAGCGCTACAATCCCCTGACAACAGTCTATTGCAAAGGTTACAAGGGGAATCTGTATAGCGGGGTCCACAAGTGTTTCCACATTATCGCAGTCGTGGCGCTATTTTTCAAGTCACTAATAATTACTACCTATTACACGGCCTGCTGTAGAGGATGTTGGTGGCGTAGCGTGATGCTGTAGGAAGGATGGTATATAGTAGCTACTAGAGGAGCACGTGAGAGGGTTATAACTAGTTCAACTAGAGAACACGAGAAATAACGCATTAAGATGCACAAGAGGTAGTGGTGGTGGTCGAGCATTATTATTCAAGCAGCGGCGGCTTCAAGCAGCGGGGCACAATATTTTGACATCATGTATGTCTTCCTTTACTAATATTGTCTTCCAGAATCACTGATAATAAATATATTTTAAATCAGACCTTGGAAACAGCATTATTTTGATATTGCAAAACTTAGTTACGTATAATCTTATAATAATATAAGCAAAAGTGTTGTGTGTGTGTGTGTATGTGTGTGTGTGTGTGTGTATGTGGTATAGGTTCCGCCCCCCGTGGCGGAATCCCATCATAAACCACATTTTTGGAACCAGGTTGACCAGGGGAAGGTATTAAGCCCACTTATGAGATAATCCGATCACTTTTTTTTTTTTTTTAGCAGCCTATTAGCGATAATTGTGAGAAAAAAAAAGTGGGTTGCGAGAATTGAGGAAGCCTTGATGTAGGGTTAGGGTGATGGGTAATGGGTGAGTGAATGAGTGGGGTGATGGGTAATGGGTGTGGGGTGAGTGATTGGGTGGGGGGTGATGGGTGAGGGAATAGATGGGGGGGTGATGGGTAATGGGTGAGTGAATGGGTGTGTGGTGATGGGTAATGGGTGAGTGAATGGGTCGGGGGTGATGGGTAATGGGTGAGTGAATGGGTGGGGGGTGATGGGTAATGGGTGAGTGAATGGGTTGGGGGTGATGTGATTGGGTTGGCGTTAATACATACATTTCTACATCCATGATTTCAGGAAAGTTAGAAGGGGCTATCTGGAGAGTGTTTGGTGGGCCTTCGGCCCACCAAACACAGGTGGTGGGCCGAAGGCCCACTAATAGCCCTCCGCAGGAGCTAGCCAAAAAGTCCGCCCGGAGGGCGGCTTGGCGGCTAGTATAATAATTGACAGCGAGCTTCGCTCGCTGTCGCTTACCATAAGACCCGTGGAACCAAGTGTCCGCCTAAAAGTATATAACTACTCCTAATTATTATCGGATTCAGCTGAAATTTGACATGCAAGTAGCACTGTGAAAATCAATGGGGGTCGTCGGAAGAATTTTTTTGCGTAAAACAAGCCCTTAATGAGTAATAAGCGTAAACTACTCCTAATTATTGTCGGATTGAGCTGAAATTCGACATGCAAGTAGTGCTGTCAAAATCAACGGGGGTCTGTAACACAAACTTTTTGCATAGACAAGCCCTTAATGAGTAATTCACGTAATGTGTTAATTGGCTGGAACGTGGCTCGCTGTCACGTTCCAGCCGCAAGAACTGAGTCAAAAGCAAAGGGGCCAGAGGCTGGACGTCTATACTTGATATAAGCGAAAGTGTGTGTGTGTGTGTGTGTGTGTCTGTGTGTGTCCGCGATAGGTACCGCCCCCGTACCCCAATCCCATCATATGGCACAGTTTTGGAACCAGGGGCAACTTTGAAGCTCACGTATGAGATGATCCGATCACTTTTTTTTTTTTTTTAGCAGCCTATTAGCGAGAATTGTGAAAAAAAATGTGGGTTGCGAGAATTGAGGAATTTTTGGGGGGGGGTTTTTTTAATTAAAAAAAAGGGGGGGGGGGGGGGAAAAAAAATTTTGGGGGGGGGGGGGGGGAAAAAAAAAAAAGGGGGGGTTTTGGTTGGGGGCCCAAAAATTTTTTAAAAAAATTTTTAAAAAAAAAGGGGAACAAAAAATTTTTCCCCCCCCTTTGGGGGGGCCAAAAAATTTTCCCCCGGGGGGGGGGGGGGGCCCCCCCCCCGGGTTTTTTTTTTTTTTTTTTTTCCAAAAGGGAAACCTTTTTTAAAAATTTTAAACCCCCAAAAATTTTTTTTTTTTTTTGGGTTTTTTTTAAAAAAAGGGGGGGCCAAAAAAATTTTTAAAAAAGCCCAAAAAATTTTTAAAAAAAGGTTAATTTTTTTGGGGGGGAAAAAGGGGAAAAAAAAAAGGGGAAATAAGGGGGGGAAAAAAAAAAAAAAAAGGGGGGGAAAAAAAACCCGGGGGGGAAAAGGGGGGGGGGGGGGAAAACCCCGGGGAAAAGGGGGAAAAGGGAAAGGGGGGGGGGGGTTTTTTTAAAAAAGGAATTTTGGGGGGGGGGGTTTTTTTTTTCCCCGGAAAAAAAACCCCCTTTTTTTTTTTCCCCCCCCTTTTTTTTTCCCCGGGGTTTTTGGCCCTTTTTTAAAATTCCCTTTCCCCTTTTTTTTTTTAAAAAAAAAAATTTTTTTAAAAAATTTTTTTTTTTTTTAAAAATTTTTTAAAAATTTAAAAAAGGGGGGGAAAAGGGGGGGGGGGGGGAAAGGGGGGGGGGGGGGGAAAAGGGGGGGGGAAAAAAAAAATTTTGGGGGGGGGGGGGAAAAAAGGGGGGGGAAAAGGGGGGGTTTTTTTTATTTTTTTTTTTTTTTTTTTTTTGGGGTTTTTTTCCCCCTTTTTTTTTTTTGGTTTAAACCCCCGGGGAAAATTTTTTTAAAAAAAAAAAAATTTTGGGGGGGGGGGGCCCCAACCTGGGGGGGGGGGGAAAAACCCCCCCCCCTTTTCCCCCCTTTTTTTCCCCATTTTTTTAAAAAAAAAAAAATTTTTGGGGGGGGGGTTTTGGGGAACCAACGGGGTGAGGTTTTTGGGGTTTTTTAAAAAAAACCCCTTTTTAAAAAAATTTAAAAAAATTTTTTTTCCCCCCAAAAAGGGGGGTTTTTTTTTTTTTTTTTTTAAAAATTTTTAAAAAAAAAAAGGGGGGGGGAAAAATTTTTTTTTTTGGGGGGGAAAAAAGGGGAAAAGGAAAAAATTTTAAAAAATTTTAAAAAAAAGGTCCAGTTTTGTGATCAGCCCCAAAAAAAAAAAGGGGGGCCCAAAAAAAAGGGGCCCCCAAAAAAAAAAAAAATTTTGGGGGAAAATATATAATATATATATAGAAAATTTAAGAGAAGAGAAGAAAAAAAGAGGAAGAGAGGGAGAGAGAGAAGAGGGGAAAGGAGAGAGAGAAAAAAAAAAAAAAAAGGGGCAGTTTTGGGGGAGGAGTGAGGTCATTTTGGATAAGCCCAGGTGCAATACAAGGCTTCAGGTCAGTTTCTTTAAAATATATTCATTACTTCTTCTTCTTCTTTTTTCTCTCTCTCTCTGTTGTTGTTAATATTTTGTCACACCTGTGGTTGACGCGAATTTTTGCCTATAGCAGCCCGCCTGTGGAATTATGGCATTATAATAAAAAAAAAAGGCAGTGTGTTGAAGCTAACTTGGGGGGGGGGGTACTCCCGAACGGTGGAGGTGAGAGTGGTCAGAGGGGCAGATCTGATTACCGCAGCTCTCTCTCTCTCTCTCTCTGCTATTGCAGTAGTTTCTCCACCTATCATTTTATATCATCTGATACTAAACTAACATTATTGAGATGAAATGGGGTCAGGTGAATGAGGAATAGGGGGATGAGGCCATCTGGGGTGAGGTCATTTTGGGTGCGGTTATCGCAGCACAACACACCGTATGTCTCAATATATGGAAGTAATTTGCTTTTACTCTGTCCTACGTAAGTATAGCCTGGGTTCTTATATGTTTATTTGTTGTGTATTTACATATATTGTTAAGATAATAGCAGCAAACGGGCGTAAAAGGCGTAAAAATTATTTTTTTACGGGGATAAATAAGCTGAAAACGGCTCAAATAGAGATTTCAAAACAATATATCGAAAAACTAAGTCCAGATTCGTGATCAGCACGTACGAAAGCTAATAGGAACCAAGTGTCATCAAAATATGGGGCCAAAAAAATATTGGCCAAATTTTGAAGACAAATAATGAAGTCCTTGGAAAATGTCGTGAAACACACATTTTCATGTATATCTCAAGAACCGTAACAGCTAGGCGAAAACGGTATATAGTATAAACGATTCAGCCTGCGACTGTGGTCCCTCTGGTATAAACAGCTTAAAATTTCATCAATAAGTAATCCAATAAATCAAAGTTTTGTAAATTTAAAAAAACTTATTATATCTCAAATACTTGATTTGCTAAGAAAGAACGGATAGATCCCTAGGGTAGATCTCGTTAAGCTGGACATCATTTATTTATGTCGATTTTCGTCTAGGGTCAATAGTTTCACTTAATATTTGTTACGCTCTTTTCACAAAAAACTATTCTCCTTTGAGGAAATAATATATAACAAGTATTATTGCACATCGAAAGATGTATACTTCTTATTAACAAGAATTTCACGAATGTATGGAAATACAAGTTTTCAACACTTTGGTCTGCAAAATAAACCAAAACTCTGGCTTGATTTGGTTTTACGACATTTTCCAAGGACTTCATTTGCCTTCAAAATTTGGCCAAATTTTTTTGGGCCCCAGATTTTGATGACAGTTCCTATTAGCTTGCGTACGTGCTGATCACGAATCTGGACATAGTTTTTCGATATATTGTTTTGAAATCTATTTGAGCCGTTCTCAGCTTATTTATCCCCGTAAACATATCTTTTACGCCTTTTGCGCCCGTTTGCTGCTATTATCTTAACAATATATGTAAATACACAACAAATAAACATATAAGAACCCAGGCTATACTTACATAGGACAGAGTAAAAGCCAATTACTTCCACCATACGGTTGTGTTGTGCTGCGCGGTCGTTTTCTTTGGGTCTACCTTAAACTCCAGAATTCACAAACTTGAATCGGTATTTCACACACTTGAATCGGAGTGGCGCCTGCAGGTTACAGTTGGTGAATATGCGCCCGGGGACCGGGACCTCTCAGTTGTGAACCGAGCGTGTTAACCACTAAAACTAGGAGTACCCAATTTGTCGTGTGTGTGTTGTGTGTGTGTGTGTTGGGTGCAGCGACATACCATGACCGCCTGAAAAGGAGCACTTTGTTTGTGCCACACCATAACCACCGAGGGGTCGTCGATCACGTCCCTGAGGGTCTGGTAGGGCTGGGGCATGTGCCTCACGGCCAGCAGCGACATAAGGGTCCCTCGTAGCTCCGCGTCAGCACCATGGTCATCAGCATCCACACGCCCAGCACCACGCGCCCCCCCACCCCCNACTTTTTCGTTTAGTGTTAGCTGGACATCATTTATTTATGTCGATTTTCGTCTAGGGTCAATAGTTTCACTTAATATTTGTTACGCTCTTTTCACAAAAAACTATTCTCCTTTGAGGAAATAATATATAACAAGTATTATTGCACATCGAAAGATGTATACTTCTTATTAACAAGAATTTCACGAATGTATGGAAATACAAGTTTTCAACACTTTGGTCTGCAAAATAAACCAAAACTCTGGCTTGATTTGGTTTTACATTTTCCAAGGACTTCATTTGCCTTCAAAATTTGGCCAAATTTTTTTGGGCCCCATATTTTGATGACAGTTCCTATTAGCTTTCGTACGTGCTGATCACGAATCTGGACATAGTTTTTCGATATATTGTTTTGAAATCTATTTGAGCCGTTCTCAGCTTATTTATCCCCGTAAACATATCTTTTACGCCTTTTGCGCCCGTTTGCTGCTATTATCTTAACAATATATGTAAATACACAACAAATAAACATATAAGAACCCAGGCTATACTTACATAGGACAGAGTAAAAGCCAATTACTTCCACCATACGGTGTGTTGTGCTGCGCGGTCGTTTTCTTTGGGTCTACCTTAAAACTCCAGAATTTCACAAACTTGAATCGGTATTTCACACACTTGAATCGGAGTGCGCCTGCAGGTTACAGTTGGTGAATATGCGCCCGGGGACCCGGGACCTCTCAGTTGTGAACCGAGCGTGTTAACCACTAAACTAGGAGTACCCAATTGTGTGTGTGTGTGTGTGTGTGTGTGTGTGTGTGCAGCGACATACCATGACCGCCTGAAAAGGAGCACTTTGTTTGTGCCACACCATAACCACCGAGGGGTCGTCGATCACGTCCCTGAGGGTCTGGTAGGGCTGGGGCATGTGCCTCACGGCCAGCAGCGACATAAGGGTGCCCTCGTAGCTCCGCGTCAGCACCATGGTCATCAGCATCCACACGCCCAGCACCACGCGCTCCCACCACCACCCAACGGTGCCCATCCATACCGCTGCCAGGTGAAAAATATCCATGCTAGTTAGTTTTCTATTGTTTGCGCTGACTTACTTTCTGAAAGCAATTGGGGTTTTTTCATATAGCAGAATATCCTAGAGCAGCAAAAATACATAATAACCCGCTTATCGCAATTTTTTTTAATGCAGATATCAAAAGTGTTCTTGAGTTGCGTCGCCAATTAGTTTTGAGGCATTCAACACAACATGGTTTGCTATGCCCAATTCATAAATAAACCGTACTGTGACATCTCTTCTTGAATTGAATACATTTTGCAGAGTTATACGTCTGGTGAAAGATAATGAAAATTATACGAGTCCTCAGCATAGAGTGGCGAGGGCTGAAAAAGAAAAGAAAAAATGAAATACTAATAAAAAACATCAATAACGAATAATAGAAGAGAGAGTGAGGAACAGGACAGCAATACAGTGGTGGTGCAATGAATTAGAGTCACTTGTGCCAGTATCTGACTCTAATTCATTGCACCACCACAGTATTTCCCTTCGCGGGAATCTGCAGTACCTTAGAAGGCGTCTCATGCACTCCCAGAAGGTTTAGTGGTCTCCGACCACCCTTTCCTTCCTCAGTGCACGGTCATGTGCTTCTACAACTTTCAACTCCATTTACACAAATTTCCCCTATGCGCAGTGTTTTTGTTGCGGGTTCTGTAGTTGGGGGAAGGAGCTCATAAAGGCCCCGTCATATGATGCAACTTTTCACCCGGGGACAGCCACGGGCCGTTCTGAAAAACATCAAATCCGTGCCGCGTTCGTCTCTGGTCACATGTTCCCTTGTTATGCGAAATCCTTGAGTTGCGAGATCCCTGTTCAGTTGGCCTTCTGATTATGCGTGGCGGCGCTTCAACACAGCAGCAGTGACCGTAAGGTTAGGGAAAGGTCAGGTTAGGTTAGTTATACAGAAAAACAGGCAAAATGTCAGGTTAGGTTAGGTCAGGTATAGAGAAATATAGCTAAAAGCTTATTTACCTAACCTAACCTGACCTTTACCTAACCTAACGGTCCCTGCTGTCAGATCTTGATCTTGAGTTGGGAGTCACCCAGCTGATGCTGTCGGTGAAGCCTTTGGTCCGGCGTTCTCCCACACATGTAGTATTCTGTTGGGAGAGAAGCAAAAGGGGGAAGCAAAAGTAGGGGTTTCATTTTCCCCTCATTCCTCTCCCAGTACCACACCCACACGGGGTCCCCCATCACTGAGGGGCCCCCTGCCTCTCATGCTCTCTCCTACGTGCTCTCCAAGAATTCTCCAAGAATTCTTTTACACTCTCAATCACACGACTGTCACTCCTCCACTCAGCACACAACCCCAGCAGGTACTCCATCTCCACACTCCTGTCTCTCATCTCTCTCCATTCTTCCACTCCGACCTCTCCTACCACTACCTCCAACATCTTTGTTCTAGCATACTCATACCGTTCACATTCCAGCATTAAGTGCTCCACGGTTTCATCCACTCCTGTCACACACATCACACATACCTTGCTGCCACCACTCTTCCATCTGTACATACGACTATTTACCTCCAGCGACTTTGTCCTGACACTGAAGAGTAAATCCCCTCCATAGCCACCATCATAGAACCTTTCATTCCGTGGCTAGTCCTTTCTCCTGTACCATTCCAGCGTTGATTTCTCACTCATTCCCCTCAGCCATTCTTCTTTCCTTTTCTCTTCCACTCTCCTATTTATTTCCTTTTTGCACTCAGCCATACTCCCATGTCTCATCACTCCTGTCACAAACATTCCCAGTTCACCTGTCTATTTTTCCACTTTTACTGAGTCTTTCATCCACTTCCCATACATATTCCAGTCCCAAACCTTACTTGCCCACTTGCTGTCATCCATTCGTTGCAGTTGTTGCTCTGTACCGCAGTCCTGCCTTTCCTATCCTCTCTCTGAACGTGCTCCACCCCATGTCTCCTCTAATCGCTTCCACTGCCACATACCTATTGGCTCCTAATGCTATTCTGCCTGCTTTGTTCTGTGTTACTTCCAATCTGTCCAACTCCGTCCTAGACCACACCATTGTTTCCAGGCCATACATAATGCTAGGGACAGCCACACCCTTCCATAGTCCTCTCACCACTTCATACTTGTTGGCCCGACATCTTGCCACACTGCCTAGCCTTCCAACCCACAGGTTGGCTCTAGCTATCCTCTCATGTTTAGTTTTCTCACAGCCTTTATCATCCAACCAAATACCCAGATACTTGTACTCTTTCGTTCTCTTTATTTCATTCCCACCCACCATCCAAACCCTGTCATCATCAGAGTCATCCCCATTCACCACCAACACCTGGCTCTTCTCCTTACTGAGCCTAACGTTGAAGTCCCTTCCATACTCAGTCACAGCATTCAGCATCTCTTGTAGCTCATTGTGGTTTTCACTAAGGATCACCACATCATCTGCATACATCAGTACACTCAACACTTCATCTCCAATTTTCACACCCAGACCTGTACGCTTCACTCTCACTGCCATTTCCTCAACATATAATCCAAAAAGTAGAGGAGAAAGGACACAGCCCTGTCTTACTCCTCTCTTACTATTCACCCATCCAGTCTCGAGGTCACCCATACTGAACTTGGCCTGTGTGTTCTCATACATACTGCTTATTATTTTAACAACCTTCTCACTCATGCCAATCGTCTCCAATACCTTACATAGTATTCTCCTATCCACTCTGTCATACGCTTTCTCAATATCTAGAAAGGCTAGATATTTCTTTCTTCCCTCCTTCCTTGTTCTCTCAATCACTTCATTCACTACAAACATATTGTCCTCACCTCTTCTGTCTTTTCTGAATCCATTCTGCTCTTCACCCATCACCTTTATTTTTTTTCCACAACTTCACCTAGTCTTTCATTCAGTACACCACAGAAAATCTTACATACCGTGCACACACCGCTATTGGCCTGTCCTTTTTAATCTCCTTCCTACTCTTGTGTCCTCCCTTATGTTGAGGGTCACTCTACTGTCATTCCGGGCACAGGCACCCTTTCCTCTCTCCATATATGTCCAAAAACAACTCATGCATTCCCTCAATTACTCCCTCACCCCCTCTCTATAGAATTCATTCGGGATACCGTCTATTCCAGGGGCCTTTCCATTTTTTCAGTTTTCTTACATCCCCTTTCAATCTCATCCATTATAATTTCTTCATCCATCATTTCCTCTATTTTCCTCCCTAAGGTGACGTTCCCTAAGTCACTATCAGGCTCATTCACACCTCCAATATCTTTCCAGAAGTCTTCTACAGCTCTGACCTTTTCCTTTTTCTCTTTAGGCCCTCCCATTCATCACTAGTCTCTTCTACATTTCCTGTAGGTGGGGTGGGGTCACACCGAACGGGGGGGATCACCGTAGGGAAGGCTAAAAACGCGAAAATTAATTCAAATTTCGCGCCACCATGCCACCACGGAGCAGCGCCACCCTCAGTGAACTACATGCGAGCAACAGGGTAGACTTCATGACTAAGGGGTAGGGTGGGGTGGGGTCACACCGAACTGGGGGGATCACAGTCAAAAATTTATAAAAAACCTTAAATGACCCTTATTATCTGAGTTAAGTATTCATGAGGGTGGGCCATGAGGGTGGGCCATAGGTGGGCCATATTGTGAAGTTTGTTTTGGGCACAGTGTGCACTCTCTCAGGTAAAAAATGGATTTTTTATGAATATTTTTCCACTAATAGTACGGTGTCCCCCCACACCACCTATGCTTACTCTCTTCTCCTCTCAAGAACTTATACCATTCCCTACCTCCTTCCTAGGTTAGGTTAGGTTAAGTATACAGAAACAGGTAAAAGCTTATTAACCTAACTTAACCTGACCTTTACCTAACTTAACGGTCACTGCTGCTATGTTGATGCGGCGCCGCGCATGCGCAGAAGGCCAACTGAACAGGGATCTCGCATAACACCGTCACCCCCAACAATGTTGGATAAAAAGCGCGCGAGAAATGGTACTTGATCCGAAACATATCTTGCAATATGAATGCAGGCATTATGATATATTGGATTGAATATGATAATCGGTAGGAAGATACACGGAGTTCATATAACACCTGAGTTCACTTAATACATGAGGAATTGAGAAACTATGAAATTCGTACTTAAATACTCACACTGGTGAAGCATGATACTGACGAACGCAAATCCTATCTTGCTTGAGTTTGCTCTGAGAAAAATCATAGCCAGGGAAAAGGAGAAGGTAGCGAGCAGAAGACGAATGAAAGCAGGACCGCCCCCACCCATGGACTGAAGGGCAATAAAAAAACCCACGGGTCCACTTCCGGACTCCCACGACCAGCGAACGTCTTGAGAATCACAAACATAAATGGCCAGGTGAAATCGGCGGCTTGTAGGTGCGGAGTTGAGGGCCGAAAGGTCCCAATCCAAGGTGCACTTCCTGGGATGAAGGAAACCCGTCAGTGAAGGAATCCATGCCAAACCCTCCCTCTTTTTTTCCCAATACATCAACACATAGCAAAGACTACTTTAGTCTTCTGCACAGCAGCACTTCGTGTATGCATGATAGTGTGTCAAAAGGTCAAGGTTTAGGGTCAAGTGACCCTAAACCCGACAAAATTTTTGTGTCGATGATTGAGAAAGAGACCATATAGAGACCCGCATTTCAAGAAAAAACTCGAACCTCCGCGTGTCAAGTTTTTTGTTTCACTCTACTACTCGAACAGTGTGTGTGTGTGTGTGTGTGTGTGTGTGTGCAACAATACCTCCTTGTGCACCTGGTTCAACATGCCGGTGAAGGAGCCATCCGCCATCTTTGTTCCCCACAATCCATCCGGCGGCCGCTTAAAACGTGTATCTTCCGGACCACGGGGAAAAAACAAAACAGAAATAATAATTATAATAATTTGAAAAAGAAGTTCCATTAAGTTTTATCTTATTCCTTCTACATGATTAAGTTTTAAAGTTTTTTTTTTTTTTACATCACACAGAACTGGCCAAGGGCACAGCATAAAAGACGTAGCACAGAGCCCGCTTAGTTGCCAGTCCCTATAAATAAGACAGTAAGAGAATAAAGAAAGGGGGGTGGGGCCAAATTTGTTCGGGAGGTGTCTTGTCACTCCTCTCTAGAAAAACTTTAAGTCTTAGGAAGGTGGAAAAATAGAAACAGGAAGAGAGTTCCAGAGTTTACCAATGAAAGGGATGAAAGAGTAAAGATACTGATTAACTCTTGCATTAGGAAGATGGACATAATAGGGATGAGAATTAGTAGAAAGTCTTGTGCAGCGAGGCCGCGGGAGGGGGCCTCGCCCACCCAGCAAGTTTAGAAGAGCAGTGAGCATGAAAATAACAGTAGAAGATAGCAAGAGAAGCAACATTGCGGCGGTGATTTAAAGATTGACGACAGTCAGTCAGAGGAGGGGAGTTGATGAGAAGAAAAGCTTTTGACTCAACCTTGTTTAGGAGAGCTGTATGAGTGGATCCCCCCCCAAACATATGAGACATACTCCATACATGGGCGGATTAGGTCCCTGTACAGAGCAAGCAACTGGGAGGGAGGAAAAATGGACACAGACGCCACAGGACACCTAGCTTCTTAGAAGCTATTTTAGCTAGAGATGAGATGTGAGATTTCCAGTTCAGATTTCTATGTAAAGGACAATCCAAGAATGTTATTTGTAGAAGGAGATAGTTGAGTGTCATTGAAGAAGATGGGATAGTTAGCTGGTAGGTTTTGTCGAGTACATAGGTGAAGAAATTGGGTTTATGAGGCATTGAACAAAAAAAGGGTTTTGCTTGCCTCAATCAAAAATTAAGAAAGATCAGAAGTTAGGCGCTGCCGATGGCATCTCTCTGTGAATCACTTAGTTTCTGTTGAGTGGATCGTCTAATAAACGACGTTGAAAAATGCAGAGTTGAATCATCAGCGTAGGAGTTGATAGGGCTTTGGGTTAGACTTAGAAGATCATTAATGAATAATAGAAAGAGAGTGGGTGATAGGACAGAACCCTGAGGAACTCCACTATTGATAGACTTAGGAGAAGAACAATGTCCGCCTACAGTAGCTGCAATAGAACGGTTTGAAAGGAAACTTAAGATGAAGGTACAGAGAGAAAGCTGTTTGTGGTGTTATATATTACACGGATATCACCTCATTCCATAACTTAAATGTATAAAGCTTGTTTTTATTTGTTGATGTTAACTCTTAGAATTTAGCAACCTTACGAGAAGTTAAGTCCTTGCGCTAGGTACTTGAGGAAAACGCCCATAAATCCTTTGAAGTGCAGCCGCTTGCCGCCCGGGACCGTCGGGTCTGGTTGCATCACTACAGATTTATTGTGGGTCTGCTCCATGGCCACCAACACATTAGTGTTTCCAAATAGTCTGTCAGGAGAAGCAAACCGAGAAAAAAATTAATACATACCAAATTTCATATTACATAATGATATAATATTTCACGTTTATTTAATTACAAAAAAGTATAACGAAAGTTTAGATTGCCTCTCATGGAGCAGTACTTGACCCCAATCCAGTGCTTCTCCATAATTATATAATAGGTTAGTAAATTATTATGACTATGTTTGGCAGACATAAAGCAAAAAAGGAGTGTATACAATTTGAATGTACTTTTAACCAATATTTCCAACATATTCAAATCTCAACATATCTTAGGAGTCTTAACGACAGTTACCTATTGTGAAATATGCCATCAATGGTGTGAAGCTTTCTTAAATCAAAATGTTCTTATGGAACCTATCAGGAAATCTAAATGTTCCATGCAATCAGCCTCCAAACAGAGGTCTTTTAGTATCGCCTTACAAAGCTCCTAAACCAGTTATTACATTAGTGGCCATATTATTGCCAACGGGCGACCCCACGAAAATTTGTTAGCCCCACGACGCTAACTATATCCATTTAGTGCAATTTTCGAAAAATAGTCCAAATGGGCAAACTCTTCCTCGTTCCACAAATTGTTCCATGGTGCCATTAATACTTATCGTGCAACGCCCCCAGAGCGATGCCCTCGCGAGGCCTTTGGCGTAGGCCATCCATCACAGGGCTCAAAAAACCCCAAAGGGCTATAAATCATCGCATCCCTCATGGAATGAAAAGCCTACAGGAGCTATAGGGACAAACTTAAAAATTCGAAGATTGCCACTTACTTTCTAAACTTCTCTCGAAATAGACGGTGAGGAGGAGTCAATAGTCCCTCCCAACGTCCGGGACACAACCAGCAGAGGGACATTGGAAGGGACTTGATAGGTAGCAACCGTCCACGCAGTAGCCCTTGATGAGCGTTTACCCGGTTCGGCTGTAAGTGAGGACAGACACAGGTAAGTTTAGACAATCCACATGCAACGCCCTAACATGCAATACTAGTGACAGTGACAAGTAGCTTTTGTTCTTTTTTTATGCCATTTGTCACACACAATATGGCAATAATACAAATTTCCCTCAAACCTTTTCGCTCCAATCCATGTTTTCCCCAAGCAGGAGAATAGAGTTAGTGGGGGCCAGAGTCTGGGGGAAAGCTGATGGAGGTCGCTTATATCCTTCGGGCGACAATAATGAGTTTCGTGGCCCACACCAGCAAGCGACCCTCACGTGAAAAGTCGGGCGAAAGAAGACAGGAAGATCGGATCGTCACTGATTACCACCACCACAAACCACCCACGACGTCAACCTAAACCTGTCCGCAAGCATATACCTAGAGTCTATACCATAAGATTGTATTCAACACACACAATTAAGTTATCACTACTACTTCCCCTACTCCTATTACTACTATAAAGGTTGTTATGTTTTTTTTTTTAAAATCTTTTTTACAGCATCCGCAGAATTCCGCCAGCCTTAACCTGAGTTGTACCTGGCGGGCACGAGCGATCACGTGCGGGAAAACTGTTGGGGACCCGTTGGAAGTCGCCTCAAACACGGCCACGCCTCGCGAGTCTTCAAAGAGAGTATGACTTCATCCTGAAATGGATGTTCTTGTATCTCTCACACGTTCGTGATCAGAGACAATGGTTAATTCTGTAAAGTTGACGCTGAAAAATAAGCCATGAAAAATGAAAATGCTCAACCGATGATATTTTTTCAGTGATAATGATAAGAGACACGTCGCCTTGTGATGGATTTCTGGAGCACATTTCCCCCACCGCCGTGACCTCGTTACATCCCAGTTGTCCTCTGCAGATATATGCGACACCTCAGGCACCTACTAAAGTAATGACTAAAAGTGGCTAAAATGTATTCAAGGAAAAAAAATTTCATATGAGGCGTATGTTTTCATTAAGTCAGCGATGTCAGTTAAACGTCACTTAAATCACTCAGCAACAATTGAACTATGTCAAGTCAGTAAATGACTCAATAATTCTCACGAGACTTTCTCTGGCGCCGACCTTAGGTACAAGAGTAATGCAGTCCACCGAGAAGAACCAGAAATAGAGTTGGTATAAATAACCTCATCTTTATGCTGGCGATGAAAGGTTGTATCAAAATGTCTACTCGTTTTAAAGATTTCTTTTTTAATTAATCGAGCCAGTGCATATTTTCAAACAATGAAAAATTTCTTCAGATGGTTATATTAATAAGAAACTGTAAAATTCCATTCACCACGTTCCTAAATACACTTTATGCGAGAAAAAAAAAACGTCTTTTATTGTTAAATGCAAAATTTTAACTCAATTATAAAATAAATCTAGCGTGCTGGCTATGTAAATACTAGTCAAAGTAGTTACAACTTAATTAGCAATTATGACAATGTGATAGTGATAAAAAGTTTAAGGTCAGCGGAAAACTTTTTTCAAATTAGACATCAGACACATCATGGAAAGTACTTATGTTGGCGTAAACCCAATTCAAAGGCGATGAGAAGATCGAAATCATTCACAGCTCATTTATAATGGTTTCCAAAGCTAATAGACTAAAATATTTTTCCAAAAATGTAACTTTATTCGTTACTTTAAAGGGGATTTGGCATTCTACTCCTCTGCTTCTCGACAGCAAAAATCTTCCAAAGAAATTTCCTGTACGTCTCTACAGTTTGACTTTCATTGACTTTGACCTGGAATTAAGTTTTGTTGGCCAACGCCAAGGACTAGATTACTGAGTGGTGATTTATAATACGAGAATGAAAGTATTGTGTAATGTACAGTTTATACACTGGAGGCACGGAAGGAGGAGTGTAGATTGTTTTGTCTCGTTATTAACTGCTTTTGCTAACTTTTGCTTAAAAATAATTAATGCCTAAAATACAAACACACTGAACACAAAATGCAACATTTGTCCACCGTTCCCCAAAAAGATACATTCCAAAGGCGATGTGAAGGTGAGATGATGCAAGAATATGAATGTTAAGTGATGCCAGACACTGAATTTGTTTGTCCGAAAGGAAAAAGATGGTATCTGTGGCGTTTTGCTAACAATATCAAATAAACAAAAAACTATTTATTTTTTTCGAGTATGCTTACGTTTGGGATATCAAATATTCAACGTACAAATTTACTGAAACATCAAAGAATGGATGAGCTAGAATTATAATGCAATAACTTCCCCATTATCTTGCTATGTAAGTAGTGTTGAAAGTGTAAAGGCGTGCCTGTGGCCGCCTCTACGGCAGAAAAGCCCCAAATTTTCCTACCAAATGATGACAATCTTGACGACTGACTGCCTGCCTGAAGACAAATACTGGAGTTGATTCCTTACTCTCATATATGATATCGGGTACACATAAGGACAGGGCTTGTACGTGGTGACTGGCCTGACTATACGTCCATTCAGCCCCAAACCCGCACAACCAGAGCCCCACGTGGTTGGATTTCTGCCACATCGCCTCGCAATTGACCGCACTGACAGGCCCGCAGACCACAGCCACAGGAACGTCAGTCGCTCGTAGAGACAAGTTTCCCTTCGGAGATGCAATACCATCACTTCCTCTATAAGAAAACACTTGTTCACTTATCAGTAAACCTGATAACGATAGAATACCAATAGGGGGTGTGTGTGTGTTTTGTGTGTGTGTGTGTGTGTGTTTTGTGTGTGTGTGTGTGTGTGTGTGTGTGTGTGTGTGTACTTCAACACACCACCTCACCTCTACCTGCTGTCACCTCAGGAAGATTCACTGGGAGTGGAGCGGCAGGGCAGGGTCGTCGGTAGCAGGAGACAGGCAGAAGGGCAAGTGAGTCACCAGATGAAGCATCAAACCCGCTTTTTTCTATATTTTACGCAACTCCACCACCCGAAAATTTCGTACTTACCAACCGGGTTTGATTTATTTTCAAGTCATGAAGCCACTGAAAGTAAAGTAACAAATAATGCGTCATACAGTTGGCATTATTGGGAGTTTATGCCAAGTCCACAGGAAAGGCACTTACTGTTTAGTGCACCGGGGTATATACATAGCAGTAATCATCATAGCAAAGGTAATCTTAGATGTTATAGTAGCAGAAGTAGTGGTAGTAGTAGCAGAATAAGTAGTAATAGTAGTAGTAGTTGTACTAGTGGTAGTATAATAGCAAAAGTAGAAGAGTGGTACGTAGTCGTAGTAGCAGCTGCAGAAATAGTGGGTTAGAACGTAGCAGCAAGTAGTGATAGTAGAAGCAGCATAGTACAATAGTAGTATTAGTAGTAATTATGTTGTTTTTACTGTTGTAGTAGTAGTAATAATAGTTGACATAGTAGTAGTAGATTATAAATAGTAACAGTCGTATAAGTATTGTACTAGTAGTAGTAGTAGCATCCGTAGTGGTGGTGGGTGGTGGTAGTAAGTTGTATGTAGGCTAGTAGTAGTAATCATTCTCTTATTCTCGAATAATCTACACATAGACTTCGATAATGCATAATGTAAAATCAACTAAGGAAAACTTTTTGTCAAAATGATCACGGTTTCCCATATTGAAGAGGTGATTTTCAATGTCTGAACCAGTTCAGGCTCACATGAGTTTCCTATTGCTGGTCAAGTGAACCAGAGATAGTAAACGCATATTTTAAGGAGCTAATTAAACCTTTAACACTTTGGCAGTGACCTTGACCCTTTCGTCGGATGGTTTTCCATTTTCGGGGGGGAACTCGTCTGAGCATATTCAAGTCATAGGTTCCCCAAGACTGGGGACACTCGACCAGCAATTGCCGCACCAGATTACGGGGACCAAACATCATCACAGTAAGAGGTGGGCCCCCCTCCAATGAGGAACCCTGAGTATATAGAGTGTGACCAATACGCCATCGTGCCAAGGGCAGTACTCCCATCTCCGGGACAGACCGAGTAGCCCATCCTCGATACTTTTGGCGGATGGTGCGCAGTTTATTTTGCCCCTATAGTAATCCAAACGTTCTTGCCAACTGTTGTGAACTGATCAAAGACAAAAAAAAAAAAAAAAAAAAAAAATATGGATTGCGAGCGTATGGTCCGTAGCTGGCACCGCAAAATGTGAATAGAGCTAGTCTTTTAGCTTCAGCTTTTTGCCAAGAGCATCAGCTTCTCATTACCGGCAACACCTACATGTCCGGTATCCCCACAAAAGCTCACCGTCCGGCCTCTCCTCTTGAGCATATTAAAGCCTTCCAGGATGGCATTGGCCCAGCGGAGGGGAGATTTAACATTAGACATAGTGATTGAAGAAACACTACAAGATCACTAAAATGTGTAAAAGAAACATCCGGAAGGGTAAAAATAATCATGAGAGCATATAAATGAGCACTTATTTCAGCCGTAAAAACAGATTGAAACACTTGGAAGCGGGCTTGACCCTTTGTTAAACCGATCGGAAATACATCGACACCGTATCCAACTCCTTCGTCTGATTTGGAACCATCAGTAAAGCAGGGGACCGAACTCTGTGTGTGCAAAAGTGGTCTAAAAGAAACTGGGCCGCTCAGCTGAGAGGTAAAGACCCTTTGAGAGCGGAAGGGCTTTGGGAGGGGGCAAAAAGGAGGACTTCTGGGAGAAGCCGATGGACCGACTTGTCGTAGGCCTATGCGGCATATCCGTAAGCAGGGAAGGAGTAGCGTCTCCATAATAGCTGTCAATCGGAAACCAAGGGGCTTTGGTAAGCTTCATTCGCCCATGGTAAGTTGCGATCCTGAACGCCAAGATCACAGCACGGCAAGCTATTGAGTCAGGGAGGCGTTGGAGGCGATACCAACATCTTAAACATGAGGGAACTGGCGTGTGAAGATCTAGATGGGAGGACACCAGCATCCACCAATAGACTTTGGATGGGGAAGACCATGAACGCCCCGGTTTGCCAGACGGACACCAGCATATGTACCGAACCATCATCCGCGCCAGTGAGTGGGTGTGGCAGGGAGGTACACTTCTCATCCATATTCAAGGCTTCGAAGGATAAGTTAGCGATGAGATAGAGGAGTGTAAGCGCGAATCAGACCCCCGCAGCTGGCTGTGCGGAGAGGACTTTTCAGTAGATCATGGTCCGGAGACAGTCATCGTTGAGGAGCACGAAGGTGAGGCCCCATCAATCTATTGTCAAAAATGATCCTAAAAACCGGGTCTCTTCCCTACATGGTATTCTACTCCCGTAAAGGATGTAGGTCTGGTCCGAGGATGAATCCCACGGTTCTGCAAAAATGAACCGCTACGTCTTCGTGGAGAAAACCTGAAGCCACGATTCTTCGTCCATGTCACAAAACTTTATCAATAGCAAGTTGAAGTCTTTCTCTCTGGCCACCGACACTCCTGGAAGCAGCAAAAGAGATTGATACAATCATTCCACGTTAATGTACTAACAATCCCCTCTGGTGGGTCAGGTAGGGACATCACAATCCATTGATTGCCCACCGCGACAGAGCTATCACTCAGACGCCTACCTTGGGGGATGCCACCTGGAAGCGGGTGTTCAGAAGACAGTATGTTGCAACTGAACTCTAAACCCGGTTGCTAGGAAACACTGGAGGAACACAGGCAAAACGACCTCTTAGGGCCGCGAACTCGTACAGAGATTGCAATAATAACGTGTCTCCAAAGAGCCGTGTCGTAATCCTTTTCAAGGAGGTCGAAAATATGTGTCATTGGTGTTGTCGAGAGGCGATGCCCCGCATATGGATGACTCATAAGGAATAGTCGCTTCCGTGTGGATTGAATTCTTACGGAATCCAACACTGAGAAACGGAGAAAAAGATTTCCCCCGTTCCAAAAACCATACAAGTCGACTATTTACCATTTTTTGTCGAAACTTACACACACATGAATTTAGGATATGGTGCCGGAAATTCGTCGGTAGTGATGGTCCTTCCCAGGCTTAGGGCTCGGATCACCAACGCCACAACCCCAGCTTACTTGTGAAGGAGTTACTTGCGAGGGGTTCCCGTCCATTATAGATGCTCAACAAGAAATCTAGAGCCTCATCTCTTAGATGACAGAGCATCGCATAATGTACATCATCTTTGGCTGCGGGAAGTGTCAAGCGTGCAAACCTTCATGGCTTGACATAGCTCACGAGGGGTAAACAGAACAGTTGTAAGATTCCCAGCGCCTCTGGCTGAAAAATCTATGCCTCTGTTCTTGTCGCGTCTGTCACCTAGCTCTTGAGACGCAAGGTCTGTACTGCGCGCCTGCACAAATGGGAAAGCAATTCCTCTGCTACAGTCATAGGGCATTCTGCCACAGGGTCGCTATTAATCGATAGAACTGGAGGAGCTGCGATAAACTTCCCCTTCATTTTCCTCATCTTTGCCTAAAACCTTGGACACCGCGTGGGGTAGATGCACAGATCGTCTTATATAAGCCCCTCCACAGAGGAGTGACTAGCCTCTTTCATAAACCCGCCGTCGGTATCTAGCTCTTAACCCTGTGAAAGGAATATGTTTTAGGTCTACTGAAGTTGCCGCGAAATGTTTGCGTCTCAGAACGGCGGGAGTGACTCCTCCGCTCCCGTACCAGGTCCCTGAGTCCACCACGGAACAGGTTCGGCAGAGAAAAGATCAGATGTTGCGGGGATAGCTCAGCGAGGTCTGCAAAATGGATTTCGAAACACAAAGTAATATCTACGACCTCCTCTATTTTGAGAAACTGTCATCTATATGATGTTCAAAAAACCAAGCCTTTTTTGAAAGCCCTCCCAGTCTGCACGAAGAGCGCAACCATTTTGGGAGACGTCGGGAAGGGGCGGTATGACACTGCTTTTTTAATATGTATGGGATAATGGTCCCTCGCTTCCCCGAGAGAATGGCCACCTCCCATGAGAAGTCGAGGCGACCTGTGGACTGCAGATGGAGTGATAGGTCAATAGTGCAGTCAATGTTCCCGTCTGCGAATGGAAATGTGTGGTTCTCTCCTGTTTAATATATTTAAGTTGTTGCCATCTATAAGAGTTACGAGAGAATCACCGTGAGCGATTTCTGGTGGACTCTCCCCACATAAATGCCAGCCATTCCATGTCCAAGGAGGAAAAAAATGGAACGGGGAAGCTGGCCGGATACGATCCTCAAGATCTTGGAGGAGGTATGTCTGTCTTTGTAGGTTATATATACATTGATCAGTCCACAGTGTAGTACTTGTGCAGATGGATACGTACCCTGCTACCAGCTCCACAGGGTGATTGTCAGCGGGATGACAGTTAAGGGCGACATCCCGACATGGCTTAAAGGCCACACCACCACTAATACGCCACCCACCTGCTGGAGGTGGTGTTGTGGACCGGCTCATAAAACCTAGTCGGGGCAGAGACACCTTCCCTGCCCTATTCATGTTTCTTGTAAACAGATAATTTCGGGTCCACCACTCGTTGATGAGAAGGCTAGTTTTCCTCCCAATTATGCACGTAATCCACGAATTATCCCTTGGAGGATTGAAGATGTTATTTCGTGCGTGAAGATGATGCAGAAAGCCTTAACGCTTGTAGACCTGCGCTATAATAATACTGTTACTAAAAGTTTTTCATTCTATTTTCTCTACTACTACTACCACTACCTACTCGACTATTACTTAGATTACTACTATACTGATTCACCTACTACTGCTACTACTATTGGTACTACTGATACTAATGCTAATGCTACTATTACTACTACTATTACCATATACCACTACTACAAGTCTACAACTACTACTACTACCTCTACTGCTAATGAAACTACTAGTATTACTACTACTTATACTACTTTACAATGATAATAGTAATAATAATATTAATAGTAATATTTATGATAATAATAATGATATATAATCGTAGTAATGATAACAATAGAAATAATAGTTATGAAAATTGTCATAATGACAATGATAATGATAATAATAGTAATAATGATAATAAAAGTAATATGACAATAACAATAATAATACGAATGATGATAGTAATGATAATGATAATACCACTCGTGTTCTGTTGGCATTTTCCTACATTGGTAATATTTGAAATTCCTATTTTTCAAAGTTAGCAACTCTATAATAACACAAAATACTTGATATAGAAATACAAGATTTGTTTTCTCAACAGAAAAATTTCGGTATCAAGATAATTTGTTAGCAAGTCAGTCAGCATTGGTCAGTGTAAGTCTGACCTTCTTATGGAGGCGGAGTTACATACGAATATATAATGTGGCACCGCTCATCCTGGAGACTCACTTGGCTCCTGCTTGCCTTCTGTTGCCGACGACTTTGTTCAGCCACGCAGCACCTATGTGAGTCATACTCTCGTGATAAGCAGGTAGAGATCTGCAGGCTATTGGCAGTGGGTGGAGTCCTGAGGCACAGACACACACACACACCATTGGTATTCTCTCGTTAGTGAATTTACTAGTACAAGTGTTCCATTGTAGGGGAAGTGATGGCGTGGCATCCCCGAAGGGATACTTGTTTCTACGAGCGATTGACGTTCCTGTGGCTGTGGTCTGCGGGCCTGTCAATGCGGTCAATTGCGAGGCGATCTGGCAGAAATCCACGCACGGTGCGGCGGTGGTTGTGCTGGTGGAGGCTAAATGGACGCCTCTTGAGGCCGTTCAGCAGTCACCATCGCCGTTTTTTTCCCGATTAAGGCTGCAAAAGCAAGGACGTCACCTCCAGTGTGACGGCAGACACTTTATTCACCCTACGTATATACCATTTATAGTCTAAACTTCTTAAGCCTATGAGAATAATGACCTTATCATTCTAGTCACTGGTTCATCAGCGGTTTCGTGCCTTGGTGAATTCTATAATGAATATATGAGACCCTTTTGAACATCTACAGGATTCTTGAAAAATTCAGAGGTTTTGGTTTTAAGGGATAATTTTAACCAAACTGTGACCGAAACTTTCCTTTGCTATCGGGTAAACATACTGTTTGTGGGACATAAAAAAGAAATAGCAGCAAAGTATTCAATGGATTCAATATCTTCTTAAAAATGAAAAGCTCTCGTAAAACCCTCGGCAAGCACCAAAACCCTCGGCGTAGTATGTTTTAGTGAGTGATACTACTACTATTACTGCTGCTGTGTCTACTACGTACTATTACAACTACTGCTACTTCTGACACATTTCAATATAAGAAAAACACCACGGCAACATTTAGCAGCTTGTAGCTGTCATATTTGAGCTTGAGCGCGAGAGGGGTGCTGAAAAGGTGGTACCATCTTAGTGTTATTTTTGAAATGTTATATCTCTGTAACGAAGCAGTTTCTTTTCTCCTTCATCCATTGCTGCATATGTGATTTAATTTGTAACACGTATAATGACGTGGTTACCGCGAATAAGCAGACATAATAAGACATAACATTACTATGCCAGCCAAAGCATTACTGTAATCTAATCGGCACTCTGACCGTGGGGTTAAAAAAAAAATTCTGGAAGCAAAGTTGGCACTAAAGAGATAATTTAATTGCAAAAAGTTATCGAAGTGAATGTTTGTTATTGAACTATTATTGATCTTTCATAATCGTTATTGGACTGGTTAATTTCAGAGAAAAAAATCATCCCGATAATGTGCTTTAAGTTTATTCTGATCATTTTTTTGTAATTTTACATTTAGTAGGGCTCTGTTGAATTGTTGTTAATTAATGTCTTGGAATAAAAAACTTTAAGCCATATAATTGCTATACCTTTTTAGTTTCATTTGTTGTCATTAACATACCTATGTATAGATGTCACATTACATCATAAATTGTCGGTAATTTATCTTATTTTTAAAACATTTGGCGTCAACTAATTTATGAGTTCGTAAATAAATATTGTAACGGAAGGAATATTTTATAATTTAATAGATATACTTGAATTTCAATCCCACTTTTTCAGTGCTCGCCGTAATAACTATCTGGTAAGTAATAATTAAGTTCATGGAATTGGCTTGGTTACAATAGTTTCGGAACAGTACATACATTTTCTTGCTTTTTTTCTAATCAAACTGAAAGTTGCAAGGCTTGTAGAAAATGCTCATGGATTTCCTTAAATAAGCATTTTCTATGGATTTTGAACTTTTTATTCCTTCTTTCATATTCTTAACCAAAAAGTTATTGCTACCAAATAATTTTTACTTTTCGACAACTAGTAAAAAAAAAAAAAAAATAATTATATCGATGTTTATTGAGTGGGAGTAACGATAAGCTGCTAGGATACATGTTAAAGTAATCGTCCAGACCATTTAATCATTCCTGATTTAATGCAGTCAAAATATAGCCATGATCGAGTATATCAACAATATGTTGTCACTTTTTGCATCCAGTCACCCGTTTTTAAATGATCCGCATTCAAAATCTGTAAATTCCCCGAGCTCTCAAAACACAACTGGCGATCAGCAGACGACGCACCACGGCTCGGCGACGTCACAGCAGGAAGCCTCCCAGCCCTGCCTGATACAGATGCGCAGGGACTCTGAGAAAAATGTAGTACTTGGGGAATTTTGGGTGTTTCTGATTTTTTTTTTGTGCGATGTGGCATGTACTTGTATCCTGTGTGGGTGCAGCGTGAGGGCTGTGCCTTTCCCCAGAGCTTAGCACCCATTTGCAACCTGTGGGGCGACGATATATGTGTGCAGACGTGTGGAGCGGCGGGTCACCGAGATGAGAGGGCTCACTATTACCCGCCGCTCCACACGTCTGCACACATATATCGTCGCCGTGTGGGTTGTGAATGGGTGCTAAGCTCTCGGGAAGAGCACAACTTTCTTGCTGTGCCCATGCAGGATGCAAGTATGTGCCGTGTCGCACAAAAAATATACCAGAAGCACCCGGGATTCTTCGGGTACTGTATTTTTCTCTGAGTCTCCGTGTGTCTGTGTCGGGCGGTGCTGGGAGGCTTCCTGCTGTGACGTCGCCAGCAAGTTTCGCGCCACGGCTGGAATGTGGCTGTTGTTTTTCCCGCGCTTTTTACAAAAGTCATGTTTTTAGGGATATAAGGCGTGAAAATGAATTATTTTTTGTGGATTAGGTATTTTGAATGAACATTCAACATAATTATGCAAAGAAAAAATGGGTCTGGACGATTACTTTAATGGAAAAGATTTTCGGTCGAGAGACGTTGGAAGTCTCCGTATTTATCCTTTTTTTTGACGGATGGGCGGAAATCTAGGATGTTTTATGAACAAATTTCAAGTGTTCAAGGTAACACCAAGTGAACAGGGAGCTTCAAGTAGGAACTGTTTTCTTTGCTGTTGATATTGGCTGAGGCATTAGATACATTTTTTTATGATAGATTCGATGTCTTAATGCTATTCTAGATAGGTCTAACTATTGGATACCTGGCCATTTAACAATTCTGTTACAATATTGCAACGAACGCCCCCCCCCCCCCTTCCTTACCTTCACTGTCCCCAGCTAGGCTCCTCTACACATACTCCGGGCTGCTCTCTTGAGATGCAGGGAAGCAGGCAGGTGCTTAAGACAGAGGGGGGGACGCGTAGCTCGTAAACAGGGCTCGTGCTAGGAATTGAGGACTTACCAGGCTGGATTCTCCTTCTCTGGCTGTTCACTCACTCAGGGGGGAAGGGTTTAGGCAAACACAAGGGATCCTTTCACGGTGTTATATTGAAGTAACTCACAGTACAAGTTGCAAGGTCACACACTACAAATCTACAACACCTGACACCAATGCAACGTCACAACCCCCGACCTCTTCCTCGGCCGTCGTAGAGAGACGCTACATAACCACCACACAGCCCCAGTACCTCTCACAGGCACACTACAGTGGCCGCCTCATCAGGCGCCACAATCCACCGCGGCCGCTACAAGCCAGGCGCCGCAATCCTACCACAAAACCTTACCTCCTCGCAAGCACAGCCTTGCGACTATCCACTGTAGCCGCCTCCTTCTGCAGCGTCGCCAACAGTCCACACAGGCGCACCACAGTCCACAGGAGACGTCCCGTCGCCTTACCTCACACCGGCACACTACAGTGCCTCCCTACGTGCCAGGAAACGTCTCTCCACTGGCCCCGCCGTTTCCCTTTGTCGGCGACTCCCACAGGCGGCAGCCCGCGCGCGAAGTCTTCCTCTAGATACGTATCTCACCCAACCTCGTGTGTCACCGGCCACAGCCAGCCAGCCACAACACCGCATGGCTTCCCCCCGAACTTGAGCTTGAATTGTCCTCGAACTTGAGCTTGAGTTGTCTCAGGAGCACGTTCGTAACACTGCTCTCCCCTCACAAAAACTGGCCGACTCGGCCACCCAAAACTAAAAAGAAACAGAAAAATCATAACACATTGCTACATGCACATATAACACAAAATCCTCAAATAAAGGGCAACTCGCCCCATCATTAAACAAACCACCCCAAAGCTTCACAACTGCAAGTCCCTCCATCGCCATCCACCAGCCGCCACTGCAGTGTTGGAAAGTCACACCAGGCCGCCCTCCTCTTTCAAGCGAGACACACCTGCAACACAGCTGCAACCTCAACCAGGCGCCACAACACAGCGGCCGCCACAGGCCACAGGGAGACTTCCTCTACCCCTTGGCCCGCCTCAGAGGTAACCACGGCCCAGGAGTTTTCACACTCCACTGGGCCTCCGCAGCTCTAACCCGGCTCCACTGCTCCAGTCTCCGCAGCAAAGGCGCCACGATTTCCCGACTGACCATGCCCTCCACTGCAAGGCGCCGGTGACGGTGCGGCAGGGCTTAACAGCAGCACGCTGTGGCTGGCTCTGCCTGGTAGCGGGCACGGTGCTTCCCCCCACCGTCGTAACAAGCAGTTACTGCCACCTGTACAAGCTTCGGCGGGGGCCACACACTGCAGGAGTAACTCAACTGCTCGTCAACCCCCCGAAAGCGCGGCAGAAGCGGGTATGGGTGCGTCCACCTCGTCATCCTGGCGCTCGGAGGCCTACCACGCTTGCTGTGAGGCCTCCCACGCTCACTCCGACGGCGCCTCTTCTTCCGTGGTTCCATGCCGAGGCGAATGGCGGGTTTCTTGGGCCCTCACAGTGGCTCTTGACCCGCACCCGTCTGGCGTAGCACCACAACCTCCTGGGGGCCTCACCGCGCAGGCCACCCAGGCCTTCTGCCAGCCAGGCCTTCACGCCCTCGCCAGCGTGGATTGGGCGCAGACTTTCCCCGACACAGGCGCATCCAGCTCCTGCGGCCTTTGTCGCAAGTCGCCACATTCCTGACATGCACTCGGCCCCGCACGACGAGGCCGAGACTCGCGTGAGCTAGGTGGGGTGGGTAGCGGTTGGGGTAGGCCTACGCTCTTCTTACACTCGACAACACGCTCCCCGGTCACCACCTCACACTCACAAGACGCGACCGCGCTCTCACCCCCAGACTCGTCCTTCACTATCACAACCACGACTGGTCACAAGTCGCGGCCCCAGCGCTAGCCACATCCTCAGACATATCACCCACAGCCAGGTTTTTCTGCTCACTCATCACTGGCTCTAACTCTTTCCGCTCTGCCTTAGTGGGTTCTTCACTTCACTTCAGTTAGTTCAGTTTCTTGGTTCACTTCACTTAGCACCTCACTTTTCACTTCAACCATACGCTCAGTCACTTCTGCGTGGGGCTTACCGAACATTGTTTTAATTTCCTGCCGTGTAGCACTTATTTCCTCAAGCAACCCTGCTCTAAAGGCTTGCATCACCGCCATAAGGTCTGCAAGGACGGCTGTGCCGCTGGTGAGCACTGCCCGCCATCTTGTCTTCCCCCGAAGCCAAAAACAAAGGAATTTCACGATACCTGCCTTTTTCACCTCAATATTCCAGCAACATCCCATGCTGACACCAGTGCAACGAACGGCCCCCCTTCCTTACCTTCACTGTCCCCAGCTAGGCTCCTCTACACCTACCCCGGGGGCTGCTCTTTTGAGATGCAGGGAAGCAGGCAGGTGCTTAAGACAGAGGGGGGGGGGGACGCGTAGCTCGTAAACAGGGCTCGTGCTAGGAATTGAGAACTTACCAGGCGGGTTCTCCATTCTCTGGCTGTTCACTCACTCAGGGGGGAAGGTTTTAGGCAAACACAAGGGGTCCTTTCACGGTGTTATATTGAAGTAACTCACAGTACAAGTTGCAAGGTCACTCACTACAAATCTACAACACCTGACACCAATGCAACGTCACAACCCCCGACCTCTTCCTCGGCCGTCGTAAAAAGACGCTACATAACCACCACACAGCCCCAGTACCTCTCACAGGCACACTACAGTGGCCGCCTCAATCCACCGCGGCCGCCACAAGCCAGGCGCCGCAATTCTACCACAAAACCTTACCTCCTCGCAGGCACAGCCTTGCGACTATCCACTGTGGCCGCCTCCTTCTGCAGCGTCGCCAACAGTCCACACAGGCGCACCACAGTCCACAGGAGACGTCCCGTCGCCTTACCTCACACCGGCACACTACAGTGCCTCCCTACATGCCAGGAGACGTCTCTCCACTGGCCCCGCCGTTTCCCTTCGTCGGCGACTCCCACAGGCGGCAGCCCGCGCACTAAGTCTTCCTCTAGAGACGTATCTCACCCGACCTCGTGTCTCACCGGCGCCAGCCAGCCAGCCACAACACCGCATGGCTTCCCCCCAACTTGAGCTTGAGTTGTCCTCGAACTGTAAGACATGCTTGAGTTGTCTCAGGAGCACGTTCGTAACAATATACTTCCCTTTTTTTCCATGCAGTTGCTACTCTTCTTGTGTGTCTACTTGTGGAAATACTTGACAAAAAAGATAAATTAAGAAAAAAATAACTTAGCTCATCATTTGTTTAGGAACGAATTGAGGGAAAATTATAATCATAATTTTGTAGACACTTATTGATGAATCCATAAATACATAATACATATATTGTTTGAAAGTACGAATATGTACTTACTAGTAACTAGACCCTTCCTTCCGAAACCTTTAAGAAAAGAAAATTAAGGAAAATTTTCCTTCGCCAGCTGTGAGATGAGACTATTTACTCCGCTATATTTCTGGTTCTTCTCGGTGGACTGCATTACTGTTGCACCTAGGGCTCTGATTCAGGGTAAGTCTCGTAAGACATGTTAAGTCATTGCTACGAATAAGCATGGTTTAGAGATGTTTCACTGGCATCACTGATATAGGACTTATACTCATAATCTTATCGTGAATATAATTATAGAGACATTAGGTCTTCCCCTTGATTAAGTGAATGAAGTGTCACCAATAATGAGTGTTCTGTATTACACATGTGTAAATCTGCAGAGGACAACTGGGATGTAGACGAGGTCACGGCAGTGAGGGATGTGCTCCAAAAATTATCACAAGGCGACGTGTCTCTTATCATTATTAAAGAAAAGAGCTCTTCGGTAAGCATGTTACTATTTTCCTGTTTTCTAGGCCATGTTTATAGTAAGTAATTAGTATTTGTCTCTGATCATGGACGTGCGTGAGATATATAGTGAGAGTTTACAGTATTTATCATTTATGTCTCTGTATGCAAACGTGCGTGAGATACAAGAACCAACTATTTCAGGATGAAGTCAATACTCTCTTTGAAGACTCGCGAGGCGTGGCAGTTTTTGAGGCCACTTCCAACGGGTCACAGTTCCCGCACGTGATCGCTCGTGCCCGCCAGGTACAATTTTAGGCCAAGGCTGCAGCAATACTGTAAATTATGAAGTGATAGTGGTAGTAAGAAGTAGTAGTTGTAAAAGTAGTAGTATACTTAAGTTATGATAGTAGTTGCTGTAATAATGATAGTAGTAGTAGTAAGGGTGCAGGTTAATTGGAGCAAAGGCGATTGGTAATTAAGTAAAGTGATCCCCGGATTGATCAATGTCCAGATTGCCTAGGGTCCGGATTGACTGAGGTCCGGATTAACTTGTTTCCCAATGGCTTGGGTCTCATATAAGCCAGAGTCCGGATTGACTGAGGTCCGGATTAACTTGGTTCCCAATGGCTTGGGTCTCATATAAACCAGGGTCCGGATTGACTGAGGTCCGGATTTATTTGGGTCCCAATGGCTCTGGTCTCATATGACTTGGGACCGAAATATCTTGGGGATCACTTGACTTCATTACCAATCGCTGAGTTCCATGTTATAACTTTGGCCACGCTCTCGCGGACAGGTGCGTTTGGCGTCGTGGATAGTCGTGGTGGTGGTGGTGAGTGACGATCCAGTCTTCCTGGCCGCCTTCGGCCAACAAGCACGGGAGGGTCGCCTGCTGGTGTGGGCGACAAGGCTTGTTGTTGTAACCCGCCGCTCTCTGCACAGCCTCCATTCCCTCCACCGGACTCTGGCCCTCACGAACTCCCTCCTCCTGCTGGTGGACGGCGTAGCGGGGCTGAAGCGGTGAGTGGATGTGGTTGTGTCCATGCTATATTTTGTGCGCAAACTAAGAAGTAGACTGGAGAGCCACTCGTCATCGCCGCTAGTTTGTGATATATTCTCACCCATCGTGTGTTGAAAATCTGAACTTACTACAATACAACTTGTCTGTGTCTGTGCCCGCGAACAGCCAAGCAGGGCATCGCCTCCCAAGGGCTGCCGCGTGGGCGGTGTTGCCTTACCAAGTCCCTGTCGTCGCCCCGTTGCTGGTTGTCTCCTGGACGTTGGGAGGAAACATTGACTCTCCTCGACCTCTGTTTCGAGAAAAGTTTAGAAAGTACGTGATATTTATTTCCACATGTATACTTCGAATAAATATAATCTGTCACGGGGTTTCGGGAAGAAAGAAAAACATTCGTTCTATCATCACTTTTTTTAAAGCAATTTTTTTCAACATTTTATTATTATATTTGACATTTATTTATAATGTTTTATTTTTTACAGTTTTTAGCATATCAGCTTTGATATGCCCTTAAAGCCGCAGTCACTCGAGCAACTTTTCTGGCAATATTCAGCCGGCAACACAAACGCGGCCCAAACTCGGCTAAAATTGCCCTGTTTTTTTAAGACCAACATGTCGGTCTTTCTCGGCAAGCAAATTGCTGAAATCCCTTCCACCAACGGATATTATTTGACATTCATTTTTAATACACGCTCTAATTCAATATACAGAAGCTAAAATAAACACCTACATAGTGGCAAGAACCGATTACAATACGAATTGTGAAGTCTTGTACATTTTTTTAAACATTTTGAAGGATATAATACACTTAGGAAAATTTTCATGAGGGATGGTTTTCTATTTTCTTTGTTGGCTGTCTACCTTTTTAGGGGATACTGAACTGGACCAACTTATTGTTGATCACTGACGCGCTTCCATACACAAGAATCTATTTCAATCATTCACCACCCTATTTGTGAACCAGTTTCTCCCTATTTCTCCCTATTTTTCCAAAGACGCTTCTTCAGATACGGCTTGAGAAGCCGAAATTGGCATTAAAACTCGGCTACCTCTATGAAAGTCCGTGTGACCAAAACACGGCAATAAATTGCTTCAGCTGAAAATTGCCGGCTAAATATTCTCAAAAAAAGCTGTCGTGTGACCGCGGCTTAACAGTGGTATTGCCCTTGACTTCATATTAGTCATTGACTCGTCCTCCTGGTCTTTTGGACAGAGTAAGGCCAATCTGTTAGGTTGCTTATTATTATAAAACAAATGTTTCTGTTTATTCGTTTAACGAGGGCTTAATGAATGCAGAAAGCTTCGATCATATCAGTATCATATTCCACATGTGGTGAGTATTGTTAAGCCACGGTCACACGAGCAACTTTTCCGGCAATATTCAGCCGGCAATATTCACCCAAGGCAATACCTTGCCGTGTTTTGGTCACACGGACTTTCTTCACAAAGCTAGCCGAGTTTTAACGCGAATTTTGGCTTCTCTTATTAATCGGCGCGGGAGCCAAGCCGTATCTGAAGAAGCGTCTTTGGAAAAATAAGGATAAATAGGGAGAAACTGGAGAAAGAAACGGGAGAAATGTTATGGAGCCAGCAGTGAGCAACAATAAGATTGCTCCAGTATCCCCTAAAAAGGTAGACAGCCAACAAAGAAAATGGAAAGACCATCACTGACTCACGTAACTCATGAAATCTTCCTAAGTGTTATTATATCCTTCAAATTGTTTTAAAAAATGTACAAGACTTCACAATTCGTCTTGTAATCGGTTCTTGCCACTATGTATTTGCTTATTTAAGCTTCTGTACTTTGAATTAAGGCCTGCATTAATACTGAATGTCAAATAATATTCGTAGGTGGTTGTGGTTTCACGTTTGGTTGCCAAAAATCGGCAATAATAGTCCAACATCTTCGTCTTAAAAAAACGGCAATTTTAGCCGAGTTTGGGCCGCGTTTGTGTTGCCGGCTGAATATTGCCAGAAAAGTTGCTCGTGTGACCGCGGCTTTAGCCGCGGTCACACGACAACTTTTTTTGAGAATATATTGCCGGCAATATTCAGCTGAAGCAATTTATTGCCGTGTTTTGGTCACACGGACTTTCATAGAGGTAGCCGAGTTTTAATGCCAATTTCGGCTTCTCAAGCCGTGTCTGAAGAAGCGTCTTTGGAAAAATAGGGATAAATAGGGAGAAACTGGTTCACAAATAGGGTGGTGAATGATTGAAATGGATTCTTGTGTATGGAAGCGCGTCAGTGATCAACAATATGTTGGTCCAGTTCAGTATCCCCTAAAAAGGTAGACAGCCAACAAAGAAAATAGAAAACCATCCCTAGCTCATGAAAATTTTCCTAAGTGTATTATATCCTTCAAAATGTTTTTAAAAAATGTACAAGACTTCACAATTCGTATTGTAATCGGTTCTTGCCACTATGTAGGTGTTTATTTTAGCTTCTGTATATTGAATTAGAGCGTGCATTAAAAATGAATGTCAAATAATATCCGTTGGTGGAAGGGATTTCAGCAATTTGCTTGCCGAGAAAGACCGACATGTTGGTCTTAAAAAAACAGGGCAATTTTAGCCGAGTTTGGCCCGCGTTTGTGTTGCCGGCTGAATATTGCCAGAAAAGTTGCTTGTGTGACGGCGGCTTAAGGAGTCTTTCAGCGGACTAACGTAAACTATCGTGTTGTTGACACCTGTTCAGAATGAATTCGACAAATGTCTACAGTAAGTAGCCTACAAGTTTTATAAAAACATTACGTTGGAGTAATTAATAAAATTGTAGTACCAAATAATGAATATAGATTCAACTATCTTTATTTTATTTTTTTCATTTTGCATACTCCTCACAGATTGTCTGGGAAGACAAATGTGTTGGTGGCGATGGAGAAGAACCAGAGACACTCGGTGGTGATGCTATCAGACCCGACGGTCCCGGGCGGCAAGCGGTTGCATTTCAGGGGTTTCATGATCATCGTACTTCAATACTTAGCACAAGGCTTGAATTTATCGTAAGGCTTCGACATTGATAATGCTGATAAATGCAGTCATTTATTGTATGGGAATATTGAATGTTATACGTGTAGTATTTAACTTCAAGGGTAGGAAAGGAATAAAAAGAGAGCACTTATTCTTTTTCTTTTGCTTGTGGCCCGGAAGGTACACGTTTCAGCGGCCGCGGGACGGGTTGTGGGGCGCGAAGATGGCGGATGGTTCGTTCACCGGCATGTTGAGCCAGGTGCACAAAGAGGTAAAGATGTACACACTGTACAGCATGCACAAAAGAAAAGCACACATTGCCTGTAGCCCTTTTCTCAGCCAGTCTGCATGACTATTACGTAATTTATAAATTTACCTACCTTTACTCTGTCGTCTTTGTCATAGTCTTCGACACAGTGATATTCCGCCTGGCTTATGTCACCGTCAGTCAATTTGTCGAACTATTTGAAGCTTTCGTGTGTCGATTATTGTGTATAGGAGACTTTTAAGTAATGCTTTATTGGAAGCAAGAGGTGATGACACTGGCGGGAATTCCTCCACTGGTGGTTGCTGTCTCCCTGCAGGAAGTGCACCTTGGCCTGGGACCTTTCGCCTTCAACGCCGCACGTTACGAGGCCGTCGACTTCACCTGGCCGATTTCCTTCGTGACCGCTAAGGTGTTCGCCGGTCGGGGGAGTCCAGAAGTGGACCCGTGGGGCTTTTTTCTGCCCTTCAGTCTCTGGGTGTGGATAATGCTGATGTCCTCTCTTCTGTTACTCACCATCATCTCCTTCTCTCTCTCCGTCAAGCTCTCAGAACATGAGTTCAGCAAGGAAGGCTTTGCTTTTGTCAGCATTATGCTTCGCCAATGTTAGTTTTTAAACACTAGTTAGTCTATGCTAACAACATATTGACTCAGAAGCCTACCTCATCGTGATATAAGGCATTGCAATTTTGGTTACAAAGCTATGCTTATCTTCCTTTATTAAGCCGCGGTCACACGAGCACTTTTTCCGGCAATATTCATCCAAGGCAATTTCTTGCCGAGTTTTGGTCACAGACTTTCTTCACAAAGCTAGCCGAGTTTTAACGCCAATTTTGGCTTCTCTTTTTAATCGGTGCGGGAGCCAAGCCGTATCTGAAGAAGCGTCTTTGGAAAAATAGGGATAAATAGGGAGAAACTGGAGAAAGAAACAGGAGAAATGTTATGGAGCCATCAGTGAGCAACAATAAGATTGCTCCAGTATCCCCTAAAAAGGTAGACAGTCAACAAAGAAAATGGAAAGACCATCACTGACTCACGAAATCCTACTAAGCGTATATACCCTTCTAATTGTTTAAAAAATGTACAAGACTTCACTATTCGTCTTGTAATCGGTTCTTGCCACTATTTAGCTGTTTATTTCGGCTTCTGTATATTGAATTAGAGCGTGCATTAAAAATTAATGTCAAATAATATGCGTTGGTGGCGGGGATTTCCGGAGATTTTCAGCCAAGAACACCAACATGTTCGTCTTGACTCTTTGTCGGCAATTTTAGCCGACTTGAGGCCGGTTTGGTCTTGCTGGCTGAATATTGCCGGAAAAAGTGCTCGTGTGACCGCGGCTTTAAGCCGCGGTCACACGAGCACTTTTTCCGGCAATATTCAGCCAAGGCAATTTCTTGCCGATATTCGGTCACACGGACTTTCATAGAGCTAGCCGAGTTTTAACGCCAATTTTAGCTAATCGTTTTAATCGGCGCGGGAGCCAAGCCGTCTCTGAAGAAGCGTCTTTGGAAAAATAGGGAGAAATAGGGAGAAAATGGTTCACAAATAGGGTGGTGAATGTTTGGAATGGACTCGTATGTTATGGAGCCGTCAGTGAGCATAAATAAAACGGTCCAGCACAGTATCCCCTAAAATGGCAGACAGCCAACAAAGAAAATAGGGAAATCCATCAGTGACTCACGAAATCCTTTTAAGTGTATTATATACTTCAAAATGTTTAAAAAAAAGGTACAAGACTTCACAATTCGTATTGTAATCGGTTCTTGCCACTATGTAGGTGTTTATTTTAGCTTCTGTATATTGAATTAGAGCGTGCATTAAAAATGAATGCCAAATAATATCCGTTGGTGGAGGGAATTTCGGGAATTTTCAGCCGATAAACACCAACATGTTGGTCTTGACTTTTTGTCGGCAATTTTAGCCGACTTGAGGCCGGTTTGGTCTTGCTGGCTGAATATTGCCGGAAAAAGCGCTCGTGTTTTCGCGGCTTTAGGCTATCAAATTCGATCTAATTTATCCAAATGCCTGCAATTATTTTGGAATAGTTTTTCAACATCAATCATATAGCATTTGCATATACTCACAATATTAAGATCGGTAGGTCATTATGGCAAATTAAATCGACACATGTGCCGGCAGCGGTGTGGGTGGACGAGGGAGGGTGGTGGTGGGAGCGCGTGGTGCTGGGCGTGTGGATGCTGATGACCATGGTGCTGACGCGGAGCTACGAGGGCACCCTTATGTCCCTGCTGGCCGTGAGGCACCTTCCCCAGCCCTACCAGACCCTCAGGGACGTGCTCGACGACCCCTCGGTGGTTATGGTCTGGCACAAGCAGGGATCTCCTATTCAGGCGGTCATGGTATGTTGCTACAGACACACACACACACACACACACACACACACACACACACACACACACACACACACACACACACACACACACACACACACATCTGTTTTATCGTACTTACTAAATATATCCTTACGGCCAGGATGCCAAGTCTGGGATCTTCTACGAAGTGAAGGAGAGTGAGAAGCAGGGTCGCCTCAAGACGCTCCCAGTATATCAATATCGCAGCATCCTGAACGAGGTCATGGCAAAGCGAAAAGTGATAATCGACTATGATGTCATAACAAGGGCCACAAGAAGCGCCCATTTCTCTCGAACAGGTAGGCCAAGAAGAAAAATTATATACCTAGACAAGACATATACACTAAGAAACACACACGTTCACACACACGAAAGCGCTTCTAAAAAAGTGTACAAAAAGGAGAAAAAATAATGATACATCTACGACATCCTATCAAAAGCTTTTGAGGTTGATATGTTCTAAATTTCCAAATTACCCTACTATGGTTTCTATGCTTCACTCTGACCGTTTTTTTCTTTCCTTTCCTTTGTGAACACTATTGTTGTTACTGATTTTTATTAATTGATTTCTTGCAACTTATTGATACTGATTGCTGTGATACGTATGATTAAGTTTCAATATAAATGACGTATTATTCATTGCTCATCATAAATGTTAGTCCACCGGTTTTTTTCAGGACGATGTGAATTCTATATTGGGCAGGAAACTATTCAAGCAAATCCTCTCTCACTGATAAGCCAAAAAGACAGTCCCCTCATTATTGCTCTTAATGCACGGTGAGGAAAAGACATGCGTGGGAAAGATATGGGGCGTTTAGTACATCAGTATGGCAGACCTTTGTATTATCTTTATAGAAAATTTATTTTCAAAGTATTTCAAAGGCCTGTGCATAGTAACTGATTGCACTGTGTTTAATGAAATTACTGTTTTCTTTACTTTATCAATGAAATGATCATTGCATGATCTTTTAATGATCATTGCAGGATAATATCCATGACCGAGGCTGGATTGTACACCTACTGGAACAAGAATGCAATTCCCAATTCCAGCGCGTGTGAGCAGATGCCGACCAAGATCACCGTCAGTTCGACTCTCTCCCTCAGACAGTGCTGGGTAAGAGCTTTGTAACTCTGGCAGGGCTGGTACATATAGTACAAGATAGTGGATTTTGTGTAACGATGACATATAATAGCTAATTGTCCAATACTGGTTTTCACATAAACAGTTTCCATAGTAAGTAGTGACATCAATTTTATATAAAGATTGCTGTTATTTCCTTGGCTGCATTTCTTCTAGGCTATGCTGCTTGTGTTAGAGGGAAGCCTGGTGGTGAGCCTCGCCACGCTCATCACGGAAGTGGTGCTTGCGGGATTCATTCATCGATAGAGGTGTTGGTAGTGATCACCGGCCTGTCCTGCATATTGGTGTGTGTGTGTGCGTGTGCGTGTGCGTGTGTGTGTAGGTTAAAGGTGAAATAGTATGAGTGTCTACCCATAAGCGCTCACTAATGCGTAACAAAAGATAGGAGTAAAGGATTGACTCAGACAAGCTTACATGGGTAGACAGAGATGATTCACTATGAATATTTAATAACAAGAGACCTATTTCCAAACATATAAATATAGGACAAAACAAGTCCTAAGAACAATATACACATTAGATAACACAAATACATACATCTAAAAATCCTACACCTAAAGAAAACACAGAAACCTAACACTGGAAGCTGCCACTCAACATCCGAGGAAATGGGGAAAATATGGTGAACAAATACTCAGCTTTGTGGCGTCAGATGGCAGATCAGGCAGGTGGTCGGAACAATGGTGGGTTGTACACAAAATGTGAATGCCTCCCCAAAACACATGAGAGGTGTAATCCATATAATGGCAAATGAATCATATTTCAAAAACATATATCTTGAAGGAGAAATGATGGCGACGGTAAATAATTAAGTATTTAGTATCATATTTGCTAATTTACGAAGACCTAAGATATGCAATTTTCATCACAATATTCATTGAAAGATAGGGATTATGTTTGCTATGAAGAGGAGGTTAATTTATTTTCATTACATTCATTAGATTGACATTAAATAATTGACAGGTGAAAGTATTGGAACTTGGAACATTTAAAGCCATCGTGATCTCAATGTTTTATTGAAAAATTTCAATCGGCTCAGATATAATTATCCAAATAATCTCCTTGATTATTGCAGTACAGACTTTTCATAATGTCTAAGGTAATAATAAAAGATTTACCAAGGTCTGTATAGCTCCTTTGATACTATGAGGTTTCTTGCATCATCTAGATCCGGCCCGGTACTTACATTTCTGAACTGTATGGCACTACTTTCAAGAACTGGTGAATTTAGTACTAAATAAAGTTTTACTTCCTAACAAGTTGAACAATTGAATTTTTTTACATAATAATACAGTATCAGTCTAGAGCAGAGGTTCGCAAACTTTTGTCAGTGATGGCACCCTGGATTTATATAATCCTTTCTGTGGCACCCCTTTTTCACCATCACCCCTCCTCACATGAATTAACTTCTGATATAAAATTGTACCTGTTGGAATTACTTTAATTAATTATTTAAAATTATTATCCGTACTCAAACCAAAATTAACATATGATGTAGGCTACTGTAGTACATGCCCAAACATAGAACTCATCAGTGGAATTAGATTCAGAATATTAGATTAACTTAAGAGTTATAAATGCAAAGTAGCATAAAAAGAAGAAGAAAAAAGGCATGATAATCACTGATAGTCAAATAAGCAAAACAAACAAAAGCTAACCTGATTTAGTGAGATACATGTGCTTGATGTGACTGACAGATCCTTTTCAAGTTGGGTTGAATAGTGGACAAACATACTCTCATTTCTTCTTCAAGAGTTTGCAATCTTGCCCTCTTGTTCGTTTTAATGTTTGCTAGAACAGAAAATCCCAGCTCACACAGGTAAGATGTAGAGAACTGGATAAGGATTACCAGAGCTTTCTTTACAACTTGAGGATACTTAGCCTTCATCTGAACCCAGAATTCGTCAAGAGGCAGCTGCATGTGCAATAACTTCAGGTTACGATCATTACGCATTTCCACTAACTGCTCTTCTTCCGTGAGGGTAAGGCCCCCGGTAAGCTGAGATTGGGTTGATACTGGTGCAACAAATGGGTTTCTTATCCAGTCATAGTTTTCAGTGCATATGTCTGGAAAATAGTGCTGAAGTTGCTTTTCCAGTTTCTCAAGATGCTCAGAAATAATAGAAATGATCTCTCTACGAAGTCTACGTCTACCGCTTGTTGCTGCTGCAGCATGTGGGAACATATCCAAATTGCCTTTCTTTACCCTGCCAACCCACAATCGCAGTTTTTCTCTCAGAGTGTTAATTTTATCAGTGGAAGATAAGATATTTTCTGATTTACCTTGCATGCTGGAATTTACCTTGTTTAAATGTTCAAATACGTCTACCAAGTAAGACAATTTGGCAGACCAAGTGTCATCTGCCAGTAAGTCACAGAATTCCTCTTGTTGTTCAAGGGTGAAAAAGTAAGCATCTCTTCCTTCAGTTCATACACACGTGACAATACTTTCCCTCTTGACAGCCATCTCACCTCCGTGTGTAGAAGAAGATTCACATGTTTTGCCTCAACCTCTTCGCACAGCTTAGCAAACAGACGAGTCTTAAATGGCCGACTCTTTATAAAGTTCACCATTTTTACAACTTTCTCCAGTACAGACTTCAATCATTGCCAATTGTCTTAGCAACCAGCGCTTCACGATGGAGAAAGCAATGTGTTGTTATGACACTGCTGTTTTCTTTCTTCACTAGTGACACAAATCCTTTAATTGAGCCAATCATGGCAGGCGCCCCGTCTGTACAAATCCCTACACAAGATTGCCAGGACAAACCAACTGATTTTATGTACTCACTTAATGTAGCGAAAATATCATTGCCTGTTGTTGTTTCCTCAAGTTCCTTACAACAGAAAAACTGGTCCACTATTTTAACATCATGAATGTAGCGAATGAATGCCGATAGTTGAGCCTTACCTCCAATATCTGTGGACTCATCTACCTGAAGTGCAAACATTTCACTTTCCTTTACAGAGGCACATACAGTTTCCTCTATGTCTGCTGACATATCATGAATCCGTCTGCTGATGGTACTATCCGAGACGGGAATTTTTTTCACTTGTTTTTCTGCTTCACTTCCAAACATTGTTTTTACAATGGCACTACAAGCCGGAAGAATTAGTGTCTCTGCTATTGTATGAGGTTTCATGCTTTTAGCGACTAACTCTGCAACTAAGTAGCTGGCCTCTTGTGCTTTATCAGAAACTGTGACTGTTTTAGAAAGCATCACCCTCTGTTGTTTTTGCTCATTTAAAAGTCCTTCAAAGTAGGATCGAGGCTTGTTGGCAAGATGACCATGTTTCAAAGATAAATGCCTCTTTAATTTGCTGGGTACCATCGCCTCATTAGCTAATTTATCACCACAAATAACACACAGTGGTGTAGGATTAACCTCATCGCCACACCAAAAGAATCCCAAATCTAGATAATTATCCAAATAGGAGCGATTTTTCCTGCTTTTTTTGGAAGCTGATTTTTTTGCTGTGGGAATGGCCAAATCTTTTTCACTCGTACTTCTACTTTCGTTTCCTTCTTCACCCTCACCACTATCTCCATGTTTTCTCTTCTTAATGACAAACTTATCCATTGCAAGTTCAATACAGCTGCAGAATATCAGAAGCAGCAAGGAATACACACGTACAGCTCGATGTATAGTGCCTCACTGACAAAAATGGGACAAGAACCGATCAGGTACTGGACGACCGACGCGTATAAACAAAGAAAATTTGGTTACGCAAGGAGTACTATTACATTCTATTGCCATTATTGCCAAAATTCATGGCAATCTTGTGGCACCCCTAGGCGCTGTCCGTGGCACCCCAGGGTGCCGCGGCACCCAGTTTGAGAACCCCTGGTCTAGAGATATATTAATATTGTACATGTATATTTTGTGAGCAAATGACATATTTCTTCTGTGAAAATTTCGAAGGTCCAAGTTGGTGGCACAAGATCCAGATTTTTTGTATACGTGGATGTGTTGGCGCCGAGATGAGTTGTTCGAAATTCGGCCGTCATTTTCCAAGATGGCGACTGGAGCACAACTTGGATTTATTGGGACTATTAATATATTCATCAGTAGGACGTAGTTTACATATGTATTATGTTTTGACTTCTTGCTAATTTGTTAGGTAGATTTACTATATTTAGCATAAAACTTCTCCACTATGAGGCAAACTATCACATGTTCCAGTGTACGCACTGAATACGATATGAGCGTTGCGATGCGATGCAGGGAACTGTTTTGGTCGGTGTTCGATTTGCGATATTTCAGCATTACTCTTTTTCTAAGCTTATTAATTTCCACAATATAAACACAACAGAGCATTTTTCCACCAATCCTTACTTTAATTTTGTGAGAATCTGCAACAATCTAATCAGCTTTTTACTTCTATTTGAAGAAAAAAAATGAAGAAATAACAAAAAATAATAATGATAATGGTAATGATATAAATTTGGTTGTAGAGATGTTAATGAAAAATTGGTGTTAATAATGGTGATACTGATAAAGATAATAGTAATAGTATAAATGATAATGATAACAATGATTATAATGATAATGAAAACAACAGTAATGATAAAGAAAATATTAGTAATGATATTGAAAAATTAACAAAATACAAGAAATAAAATAATACATTGTCTTCCTAGTCTGCAGTAGGTTACTTATTGGCAGGCCAAACATTCTAGCAACGTATGATACATTTTGATTGTATAAATCGATCAGTGAGCGCGACCTTTGGTCAAGCAGAGGTGGTGTTGCTCATATAAAGTGGCGTCAACACTCCTGGAGACTCACTTGACTCGCGCGCCTGACTACTGACTGACTGCTGACTACTACTACCTGACTACCGACGATCCTGCTTAACCATTCCACATCAGGTTAGTCTAGCTCTAGAGATTGCAGGTAACGTCTTGCAGGGCAGGGACAGTGGCCAGTGTTTCAGCATACACACACACACACTCTGCCTACGTAGAAAAACGGTGGTTTTATATGAAAAACCCAGTTCTTTTGCCTGTCACATAATATGCCTAGAACCAAACACCGCTGCAAGAACGAGATTGTTGGCTTACAAAATCGAGCAGTTTCTATCACTCTTGAGCAAGGGAATGGATTGTGTGAAGTGTACCCATATATTGGTATACGAGCTCTAAGTTCTTTCTGGGAAGGTAAATATTGGCAATTACGAGTCTAGTGTAAGATCAAGACCGTGGATGAATAACCGTGGGTGAATAACACACACACACATGATCGAAACATGATAAATCACAGAACATTCACTTTTGGTGTTCTTCTGTTTGCAAATGTATTGATATATTTTTATTCCACTGATAAGACCTTATCATACACTATTGCTTCCTTGTAGAGTAAATGATGGTGTTGCATTTCCGAAGAAAAACATGTCTGTATGAGCGGCTGACGTTCCTGTGGCTGTGGTCTGCCGGACTGTCCTTGAGGGCAATTGCGCGGCGATCAGGGAGGAGTCCACACACAGTGAGGCGCTGGCTGCGTTGGTGGGAACGGAGTGGGCGTATCCCAAGGGCAGTGGGTGGACACAAGGGTGACATGATCTGCTCTGCACACAGTGATGACATGAATCTACCCTCCAGAGAAAAAAAACAGACAATCTCTACATCTCATAGCTTCGTTGGCTTACAGTTGTGGTTATGAATCTTTACCTGAAAAAAATTAAACACTGTGATTTTAGCTAGTTTCTGGTCTAATACCGTAAACTTCATCTTAATCAAATTTGAAAGTTCGCCAAACAGAGCCAGCGTTTAAAAGAGCACGTCACATGCACACAAATGGAAGGTTTACTTATTTAGTTTTTCCCATGATTCAATTTATATTGGGGTATCCACTAACTTCACGTCATTTCCAATATTGCCAGTGCATGTAATCCTGTGGTTCAGTTTATCCCACCTGTCACCGTGCCACCAGAATGCCCTCCTGGAAGACGGAGTAGAAAAAATCTTGAATATACTGAAATGAATCTAATAGAGAATCTCCTGTTTTTTGTCATTCATAAACGCGCAGGAATTCCTTTAATTCTTCGAGTGTTTTAGCCCCGAGTTTCCGATGTTAACTCCTCTACTCTACGTAATTGATTATCTTTCTTAGAATTCAGTTCGAATGGTCTTTGAACACACTGAACTGATTTATGCATTTCTGAAAACATGTCTTTAATAGTTTTAATAGTATAATGTTGAAACAGTTAAACTTTAGTTAGCTGTAATATTTCACTGTAATACATACGAATGATATCCCAATTGAATGTGTTATGAACATGATCAAGTAATACTACAAAAAAAATAATACTTTCATGTTGTTCTTGTTAGGAGAATAAAGAAATTTGCTCAAGTCTTTTATGTCTATTTATGTATGTTAAGTTACATAAATTAGGGCAGTTTGGATATCATTTCAGTACATGCACTAAAACACTTAAAACACGAATCTCATTTTTTACTTGTATGAAGGTCTAGTAAAGTTTTTTTTTACAGCAAATAACAAATTATACCTTAAAAATATCTCCGAGGGTCTTATTTCCCCATACATTATTTAGAGAATGAAGGTCTCGTAAAGGTGATATTATTTTCCCTCCATCAGATGCAGCATGAGGGTGGCGGTGCTGGCATGTCTGTGGTACTTCTCGGTTCCCTCCCTCCCTCTGCCACACATGGGCCGCCTGGAGAGTAAGTTTGAAGAGGCTTGCCGAGTCTTTAACCCCTTGAGGCCCAGAACGTAATTTCCATTGTAATATAACCATCATTCGACGATTTTAATGAACATAAGCAATATTATATAGATATGACCTGTTTAATATCCTTGTCCATTAGCTAATTTGGTTTATTTAGTTATTTTTTTGTAGTTTTATGGCTAATAACAGACGATTTCAAATAGCAAAGGAAAGTTCTGGGCGTGAAGGGGTTAACAGGGTAGCTGGCGATCTCTTGAATTTTCCTTCTTTTCATCTCTTTTCTCTTTTTACATATTTTCTTCATTAGTTGTGTGAGATGTCCCTATTAACGTCTATGATGTATCCCGCTCACAATACTGAAAATATTGTCTGCAGACGCTATTAACCCCTTCACGCCCAAATCTTTCCTTTGCTATGAAAAAATGTATGTTGTCAAGCCATAAAATTACAAAAAGTAACTTAATATACCAAATTAGATAGTCGGCAAAAATACTAAACAGGTCATATCGATAAAATATTGTTTATATTAACTAAAAATCGTCTAATGGTAGCCAAATTACAATGAAAATTACATTATGGGTCTCAAGGGGTTAACAAAGTAATCGCGTCGCCTTGATCATGATACTTACTCACTTTTACTCAAAACTTAGAAAACAGATATGCTGAGGACGCGGCCACGGCGGTGAGGGATGTGCTTCGGGCGTCATCTAAAAACGACCTCTCCCTCATCATCATCGCTGACGAAAGCTTCTCAGTTAGGTTTCCATTATTTATGTCTCACTTGAGAGAAGTTGATATGTAATGAAGTTTTCTGGACAGTGGTTTGGTGGGAGACAAGAGACAACTATTTCAGAGTGAAGTCGAGACTCTCATCGGAGACTCGCGGGGTGTGACGTTATTTGAGGACGCCGTCAACGGATCACTGCTCGCCCGAGTGGTCCATCATGCCCGCCAGGTAGGATTCAGGGTTGTGTTGGCAAGACTGTGCTGTTGCTGCTTTTCTGTTGCCATTTTTGTAACAGAAGTCCTTGTATAATTATTCGTGGTAGTGGTGGTGGTAGTAATACTATTATTATTAGTAGTAGTGATAGGAGTAGTAGCAGTAGTGGTAGTAGATCTCAATGTTACTCTAAATCTTATTTAAATGTGTTGTTTATCTATCACCCAACTCCTCAGACTACAGTATATAAGATTCTTCGACTATTTAACTTCCAAATTGGAGCACATCTTGATCTTTTGTTTTCTATTATGTGTCGATAGTCTCTCAAGAATCACCGAAATGTTGTACATCTTGCTATTTTCTACCCAAAGTTTTATGCGAACTGTTCTTCCGAACCTGCTAACTGCATGCTTCCCTCCCCTCCAGCGGTCTTGCTGCACAAGACTCTGCGAACTCTCATCCCTATTCTATCCACTAAGAATTAACCAATATCTTCACTCTTTCATCCCTCTCACTGGTAAACTCTCTTTCTGCGTCTATTTATCCATATTCCGATGGCATGAACTTTTTTTTCAAGAATGGAGTATCAAGACACTTCCCAAACTAAATTGTAGAATGTGGTTTTGTAATGTTATTGCTATTATTGCATTTCCATCTTGTGACTTGTGACTGTCCACGTGCTCGCGGACAGGTGCGTTTGGCGTCGTGGATGGTCGTGGTGGTGGTGGTGAGTGACGATCCAGTCTTCCTGGCCGCCTTCGCTCGACAGGCACGTGAGGGTCGCCTGCTGGTGTGGGCGACGAAGCTTCTTGTGGTGACACATCGCGGGCTGCATCACCTCCATTCCCTCCGTCAAACTCTCGCCCTCACCAACTCCCTCCTGCTGCTGCTGGATGACGTGGCAGGGACGAAGAGGTCTGCGGGTGTATTTGAATTGAGTATTTGAGTGTGGCAAAAGGTAGACCGAAGATCCACCTGTCCCTGATTTTAGTGTTTATATCTTGTATTTGAAACGCCTGCAGTGACTGAGTACAACTTCGGGTGAATCTTGACTTAACCCCTTCACGCCCAGATCTTTCCTTTGCTATAAAAAATTGTGTGTTTTCGAGCCATATAATTACGAAAAGTAACTGAATATACCCAATTAGTTAGTCGACAAGGATACTAAACAGGTCATATCTATAAAATATTGCTTATATTCACTAAAAACCGTCTAATGGTACCTAAATTACAATGGAAATTACGTTCTGGGACTCAAGGGGTAAAGCACAAAACAAAAAGTAAATATAGACTTGTTCAGGGCTGCTGCGTGGGCGATGCTGCCATACCAAGGTCCCGATGTCAACCCTCTGCGTGTTGGCTCTTGGACGGTGGGAAGCATCGACTTGCATCGGTCGTTGTACTTGGATAAGTTTGATAAGTGAGTTGTCTTTCATTATATTGCCATGGTGAGCTGAAGAAAAGTTATGTTGCTTTTGGTATCCAAAATAAATATCATTCCTACTCTGAATTAATTTTAAGGAACCTAAGACTATTGGATACCCTGATATATTTTTCATAACTACCTATAAGTCCTTTGATGTAGAGTTAGTAACATGAGAGCTGTGTTTGGTGCTCTTTTTCCCTCCGTTTTGCGTTGCCTTCACAGACTGTCTGGAGACACAGATTTGCGGGTGACAATGGAGCGAAACCACAGGCACTCGGTGGTTAGTCAGCCAGACCCGACAGCCCCTGGTGGAGTGCGAATGCAGTTTAGGGGATTCATGGTCACTGCTCTCGACTATTTGGCTCGAGGACTTAATTTTTCGTAAGGGAAAAAAATAGATTACTTGCGATATTGTACAATAATTTATGAAGAAGTCTTTTAAGTTTTCGAGATGCTAACATGACATTTGAGATCTAGGTATTGTTTGTTACCGAGGCATCAATGCATGATGAAAATAATACCATCTTTTGTTTGACGATGCCGGAAAAGGTACACATTTAAGAGGCCACCAGACGGATCTTGGGGCATTCAGAAGCCTGACGGCTCCTTCACCGGCATGGTGGGACAGGTTCACAGGGAGGTATTGTCTGCCTGCCTGCTTGCTTGTTTCTCTGCATGTTTGTCTGTCTGTCTGCTTATTTCAATTGTCTGTCTGACTGTATTTTTTTGTCTCAAGTGAACGTGAAATTATACCCTAAGAAGTCGCGTCTGGATATACAGTAGGGGTAGGCAAATATTGGTGATTGCGTCTGGAGATATAGTAGCAAATATTGGTGAGAGTGGTAAGTGGACAAAGAAATGGGAGGACGTCTTAGTTCATCTACTGAGTGTCAGTTTCTCCCTGCAGGAAGTGGACATCGGTCTAGGACCTTTCGCCATTAACAGCGCCCGACAAGAAGGAATTGAGTTCACCTGGCCGGTTTCCTTCATGCCGGTCAAGTTATTCGCTGGTCAAGGGAGTGTCGAGGTGGACCCATGGGGCTTTCTGCTGCCCCTTTCCCCATTGGTGTGGGCGGTACTGCTCTCATCCCTCCTGCTTCTGTCCGTCGCCTCCCTCTTCCTCGCTGCCAAATTCTCAAGGAAAGAGAGCCAGACAAGTTATGTTTTCGTAAGAATAATGCTTCGCCAGTGTAAGTATTCATTGTAATAATAACATTACGATGAAATAACCTTAACTTGATTGGGATCCCGTTTTGTGATACATAGAATTCCTCAGATGGTGGGATGAGGTCAGCAATCACCGGTTATTATTTAATATAACATACTATGATGCTTGCATTTATATTGCAAGACAGGTTTGCGATCATTGTCAGATACCACTTTATTAGTTAACACTGGATTAAGATTAATAAGCCAGTGCACCATGATGCCAACTCGCGTGGCATATCTTGGACCGCCAGCGGTGTGGTTGAGTGACAGTGGGTGGTGGTGGGAGCGCGTAGTGTTGGGCGTGTGGATGCTGATGACCATGGTGCTGACGCGGAGCTACGAGGGCAACCTTATGTCCCTGCTGGCCGTGAGGCACCTTCCCCAGCCCTACCAGACCCTCAGGGACGTGCTGGACGATCCCTCGGTGGTTATGGTGTGGGAACATCAAGGAGCACCCATGCAGTCAGTTATGGTATGTCTCCTACGAGTCCCACCAGTTGACACACACACACACACACACACACACTGTAGGAACATCTTTGTCGTGGTGGCGGGTTTGCTGGTCCCTGTGACCTGGTGAGAGCTAGAGGGGGCTTCTGCTCCTGCCCCGCGGGGAAGGATGGGGATTCCCAAGTTAGAAATGTCGCCAGTGAGGAAGCAGACTAAATGGTTTCCAAGAGATAGGTTGCCAGTCCTCTGAGACTCCTTTAGGCTGTTCTGAGACTGTATTCTCAGGCTGTTCTGAGATTGTATTCTCACGCTGTTCTAAAGAATCTTTCTTAGGCTGTTCTAAGACTGGTTTCTTAGGCTTATCTGAGGCTGTTTTCCTGAGTTGTTCTGAGACTGTTTCTTAGGATGTTCTAAGGCTGCTTTCTTGGCCTGTTTTGAGATTGCTTTCTTAGGTTCCATTTCTCCTGACTGGAAAAGGGGGCTGGTCGTCCCTATCTGGAAAGGGAAAGGGGACCGTCAGGACTGCAACAATGGGCCCCAGACATAACTACGTCACGGTTTGTTTACATCGGTGCATTGTGAGGATAAGTCGGCGTCGCCGCGGGTGGACCTACGAAGGGGAAACTACGGAGATGGAAGAATTGCCTAATTTTTGATTAGGCAATTTTCTCTAGATATAAGGAAATTACCATAGATCTAGGGAATTTTACCCCCCTACACAATTCTTTAATTACGTGTTTCCGACGCATAATATGTTCCCCACCCGAAAACCCCGCATTCCCACAGGTCCCCAAACTTGTTTGGGGGTAGTGGGCGAGTATGGTCAAACACTAGAAATTTACCGTCATTTCGCCCAAGGTTACTGGTGGTTCATTCCATTCTTGCCAGAGGAAGATATGTGACTCCATGACTCCGTGACATGGATCGTGTGGGCGAATTGACTTTAGAGTGGGCGAATTGACTCTTACATGTGGGCGAATTGACTCTTACATGTGGGCGAATTGACTCTTACATGTGGGCGAAATGTCTTGTGGGCGAATTGACGTGTGGGCGAAATGACCGGTAACCTTGGTATAGACTCAAGAGTATGCATTGGCTCGTCAAGTAACACTTAAACCATGATGTACCAGTACTTATTATAAGGAAAGACAACAAAAGGAACTCAATTAATAAGGTATTTTAATTCAATCATAACCATGAATATGTACAACCTACAAAGAGAAGACTACGACGATGAAAAAATTTCGAGTTGTTTTGGGCGAAATTGATATTCCAGATGCTATATTTCCGTGCTCGCTGACAACATAGAGAAGAACTGAGGTGATAGTTGATGTGCAAAGGCTTCTAAACCAGGAAAACAGTCACAGCAGAGTCTCATTAAGAAGTAAGCAAGTGGTAGGGACACATTACGTACCTACCAGTTGCTTACCTTTTGACGAGGCTCTGTTATGACTCTGTTTTCTTGGTTTAGAAGCCTCTGCACATTAGCCATTACCTCAGGTCTTCTCTATAGTGTTGTCAGCGAGAACAGAGCACAGTAATATAGCACCTGGAATATCAATTTTCACGCAAAATAACTCTAAATTCTTCCATCGCCGTAGTTTTCCCTTCGTAGGTCCATCCGCGGCGACCCCGCCTTATCCCCACAATGCACCGATGTAAACAAACCGTGACGTAGTTATGGGTAGGGTCCATTACCGCGGTATTACACTGCTCAGCGTGCCAGGCAAGGTGCTTGCCCATCTATTGCTGACACGGATCCGCAGTCATCTGCTGAAGCATCAGAGACCTCAGCAGTCTGGGTTTACGCCTGGTAAGTCAACAACGGACCGTATCCTAGCGCTTCGCGTCCTGGTGGAACGCCGATGTGAGTTTCGACAGGGGATGCTTGCAGCCTATGTTGATCTCAAGAAGGCGCTTGACTCAGTGCATCGTGAGTCACTCTGTGATCTTCTGCGACTTCGCGGGATTCCTGCAAGGACTATTGGTTTGATGACTGGTCTGTACTCTGGGACTGAGAGTGCTGTGAAGTGTGGGGGAGGTGTATCCAGCTTCTTTCCTGTTAATACAGGAGTGAGGCAAGGGTGCGTCCTTGCCCCATCACTTCAACACCTGTATGGACTGGGTATTGGGCAAAGTTGTAGATCAAAGTGATTGTGGAGCATCCTTCGGAAACACCAAGATCACTGATCTTGTTTTTGCCGATGATGTAGTAATCTTTGCAGAGTCGCTGGAGGTCCTGGTGATGGCTCTCGAGGCGCTGCACGAGGAGGCAAAGCCTTTGGGACTTGAGGACTCCTGGCTTAAGACCAAGGTCCAGGCGTTTGGAGGCTTACTAGATGAAACAGTACAGTCTGTTCTTACGTGCGGCGAGGACATTGAGATCTTTGATGAAAGTTTTACATACCTTGGTAGCGCAGTCCATAATGACGGCAGGTCACGTCAAGAAATCTTACGGCGGATTGGCATAACCCACGGTGTTATGGACTCGCTCAGCAGGAGTATTTGGCGTTGTCAGTACCTGTGTAGGAGGACAAAGATCTGGATCTTCAAGTCGCTTGTGATCTCTGTCTTACTCTATGGTTGTGAGACATGGACACCAAATAGCGACTTGAAGAGACGAATCGATGCCTTTGGTAATAAGTGTCTTCGCAGAATGATGGGGTATCGCTGGGATGATTACGTGTCAAATCAGCGATTGCACCGTGAGACTTAATCGAGGCCTATTACCTGCATAGTCCGTCAGCGCCATCTTCGGCTATATGGACATGTGGCACGCTACCCTGAAACTGATCCTTCCTATCGGGTTGTATCTGTAAGAGACAATCTGGCGTGGAGGAGGCCAAGGGTGCGTCCACAAGGCTCGTGGCTGGGGCAAGTTGATGTTTCTTTTCAAGAGCTGCTTGGTATGGGAAAGGAGCCTGCACGGGGACTCGCGCGTGGTGACCCCCGGGAGTGGCGTCGTAGGGTGGGCGAGGCGACGCGCCGCCCGGCGTATGCCCCCAATGATTGATTGATTGATTTCTTAGGTTGCTTTGGCTGTCATAGGCTCTTGGGGGGAATCTTATTATGTTCTTTTCACATTACGTGAATTTCGCGATGCCTTGAAGGTCAACAATGTTACCTCCTGAACTTAATGACGTTCCATAAACAATTCTCGGTTATCTCAGCGACTATGCTGCAGATTTTTTGTTGGGAAATTTATGACATGAATTTGGGATTAAGGAGCATTTTCAAGTAGATGGGGAGTGGCAGTGTTAATTTCAATTGTTAAACCATGGAAGGACCTCTCCCTGCTGATAAACGTTTGCTTGATATCCTTGACGCCATGTCTGTGTAAGTCACTGTAAGCTTTTAGAAAACAAAAGTAAAAAAAGTTGTCTGATACGGTTTTTGGAGCGTCATTTTTTTCCTTCATCATTGTGTGGGTTGCTTAAACATCATTCTACAATTGACGATATTCTTGTTTATTTATTGGTGTTTATTTATTGATCATATTATTGTTTGCAATCATCAATATCACGAGCATTTCACGCCAACATTATGTGACCATATTTTTCGACCTCGAGAAAGCTTACGATACTGCTTAGATATATGGTATTGTGCGTGGATTTTATCTGAGGAGTTGCCTGCCTATTTTCATTAAAAGTTTTTAATCGAACTGGGCTACAAGAATTTGAGTTGGGAGAGTGGTATCCTAACAAATCTGACGTGTACAGAGAACACATCGGCGATTACTAGAGTAGGATTGTTGTGCGATACAAGCACATTATTTTATATTAGTAATCGTCCAGACCCATTTTTTTTTTGCCTAATTATGTTGAATGTACATTCAAAACACCTAATCCACAAAAAATAATTGATTTCCAGGCCTTATTTCCGTAAAAACACGACTTTTGTAAAAAGCGCGCGAAAAAATTTTCTTCCCGCCAACAGGGTTACGAATGTTATTGATGACGTCAGAAGAGTAAATCCCTCTCTCTCTCTCTCTCCTTCCTTTCCTTTCCCTTCTCTCTCTCTCTCTCTCTCTCTCTCTCTCTCTCTCTTTTTTTTTTTTTTTTTTTTTTTTTTTACCTTTATTCTTATAGGTTTTACAGTCAGGAGCTTCAGCTGGACTACTGAGAACTATCTTTGACTTTAAGAATGTGTAAATTATTCCTACCTTAACATACATACATGGGTTACTATTCTAAATTATCTATTTCTCTAATTCACTATTTCACTACTAAATGAATTTTACATGTACATGTGTTATTATTCTAATTTTACATTTTATTTTTCAATACTACTAATATATATATATAGACATAGTTGAACTTAAGCAGGGTTTACAGGTTTATAGGTAGGTACTTATACTATGGCTGCTTTAACCAAGCGTTCACAGCACTCTTGAAGGTCTGGAGTGACGAGGTAGAGTGAAGCTGTGTCTGCTGTACCATTCGGTTCCACATTCTTGTGTAGCGCGGAAGGAAGGAACGCAGAGAGGTCTCCGTCCTGGCAAAAGGGACGATCAGTTGATGGTCCCTGGTAGCAGCAGTTCGTGTGGTGTGGCCGTGTGGTCTTGCCCAGGGCTGTCGGAGAACAGCCAGATGCGGGACATGCTGCTTGTGTGTCTTGTAAACGACGCACAGACCTGCTACGTCGCGACGCTGCTGCAAGGGTTGCAGAGGAGGGAGAAGCTGGTCCTGCAGAGCCTTCAGACGTATTAACCGTTGGGCTCGGGCCTCTACCTTGTCAAGAAGGCTCAGGTACGAAGGGGGGCAGGAAAGACCACGTGAGAGGGGCGTACTCCAAAGGGAGCGGACTTGAGCTGCATATAAGGTGGTGATCCCTTGGGAGTCAAGAAGGTGTGAGACACGCCGACACAGCTAAGTTTCAGGCGGCTTTCCTTGCAATGGTTCGGATGTGGTCGGTGAAGGTCAGGACGCTATTCACTTCCACCCCAAGTATGGAGATGGACGTCTGCAGGGGCACCGGCCTCCCACCCAGTAAGATGGTAGGGATGGGAGTATCAGGAGGACGTTGTCGTCGGGAGATGAGCATCGCCTGGGTTTTCTCTGGAGCGAGATCCACTTGCCATCGACGACCCATGAGCTGACGGTTTGGAGGACCTGATTTATGTGAGCGACAGTCGTGCGGTGATCACCAATGTCGCAGGGGAATGTAAGGGTGCAGTCATCGGCATATGCATGTGCCTCTGGGATGAGCTGGAGCAAGTCATTGAAGAATACATTCCAGAGGAGAGGGCCCGAGCACACTGCCCTGTGGGACGCTGGCAAAGATCGGGTGTTCCTCTGAGGTTTGACCGTCCACCACCACTCTAAGAAATCTGTCCCGCAGGTAGTCTTGTAGTAGGAGCAGCAGATGACCGCGGACACCCAAACTGTTCAGTTTGGTGATGAGGCCGTGATGCCATACCCTGTCAAATGCTCCTGCAATGTCAAGGGCAATGACGTATGTGTCCTTTCTTTGGTCAAGACGCTTATGCCATGTGGTGGACAGATGGAGCAATAGGTCGGCCGCTGACCTGTTTGCTCGGAAGCCAAATTGCTTGATGTTAAGAAGGTGGTGTGATGTGAAGAAAGACGATATCTTGTCGGCAATTATAGCTTCCAGCGACTTGCCAAGAACTGATAAAAGGGAGATGGGCCTATAGTTCTTGGGGTCAGTTCTTTTTCCTTTCTTATGTATTGCCACCACTCTGGCAGCCTTCCACAGGGTGGGCCACCTTCCAGTAGTGAGGCAGTGCTGAAAGATAGTAGCAAGGGGCGTTGCTAGTTGAGAGGCGCAGCGCTTGAGGATATGAAGGCTAATGTTGTCTGGGTACCAAGGCCTTCTTTGTGTCGACCTGAACTAAGTGTCGGCGAACTTCCACACTAGTTATAGTGAGGTTAGAAAGGCTGGCATTGGTGAGGATGGGCACAGCTGGGATGGATCGCTGGGGATCAGGTACTGTCATTTTGTTGGAAAAAAATGTCGCGAGTACCTCGGCCTTGTCCTTGTTCTTGGTGGCCACTGTGCCGTCAGACTTGAATAGCGGAGGTATGGTGTCGTCAGTTGTCAGACCTTGTTGCTGTTTAAGTGTGGTCCACCAGGACTTGTTACCCACTGAACGACCACTGAGCTTGATTTTGAGGTCGTCTTGCCAGCGTCGTTGAGCCCATTGTTGGATTTCTTTCATTGCTGCACAAGCGTGTCTGTAGCGCTCCTTGTTAGGGGGGGTTGGATGGCGTGAGTAGAGCCGCCAGGCACAACTTTTTCATCAGCAGCCATCCTACATTGGTAACCAAACCAGGGCTTATCAAGGGGCTTGGCAGTGTAAGTCTGGCTTGGCACATATTTCTTCTGGAGTTCAAGCAGAGTACGTGTGAATGTGTGTACCTGTGTATCTACATCATTGACGAGAATGGTGCTCCAGGGTGTTTGTTGCAGCTCGTCACATAGACCGTCCCAGTCTGCTCTGCCCCACAGCCAGTTGGTACGTGTGATGGGGGCATCCCCTCTGAGCTGCAACCTGTATTGTACTTAGGATCGCCATGTGATCTGATGATTCCTACAGCACCGAGGGGTGAAAGGTGACGACACTGTCTGGGAGATCACTGATGACAGGATCAAGTGATGAGCCGGAAATGTGTGTGGGGAAGTCAACTTGGTTTGTTAGACCATACACTGTGAGGAAGTCATCAAAGGATCTTGCAACTAGATGTTGGTTCATGTCGCCTATGATGACAACGTGCTCACAGGTGTGTTGTTGCAACAGGTCATCCAGGTGAGTGTGCAGATACTCAATAGGCTCCCTCCCCTGCCACTGTGGGCGGTAGCACACACACAGCAGGATAGTGCTGTGATGGTGAGTCCATATTTTGAAAAACATCATCTCCAGATGGTTTGTAGAGTGACTTTAAGTGGCTGGACCGACACTCTTGTGAAAGGAGACAGCGATACCACCAAAGGTCCCGCGTGTCCTGTCGCGTCGATGCCACCTCGTATATCCATTTATCTGTCCAAAGTTGTCTGGGTGATTGACTTGAGGAAAGGTCTCTACTGCCGCCAACGATGTCCGGGTGTGAGGGATCACGTGAGTGTTAATCAGGTCCCCGATGTTGGTTTGGAGACCTCTGACATGGCAGATATGATGGTGATGTGATCGCGGGGGACTTACTGGCGACCATAGTTCCAGGCCGGTTGACTATGGTCGGCGGTGGTGAGTGTTTGATTGGGCAGGGTCAGGATGAAGCGGGTATGGTTGTGGTGTGTGGGTCTGTTGTTTGATGCTGAAGCTGAAGCCCAGTTGTTGGTGATAGGCTGGATGACGGAGAGACAGGAGTAGGAGAAGCAGGAGTGAGAAAGCGGCTGAGTGTCTGAACAAGGAGGGCGTTATTCTGTGCCTGATCGGTTGAGATCTTGTCAAAGAACCTATCTTGTCTCTCCTGCGTGATGCGAGTATGACACTCTTGAACAGAATGTCCTGTACGTTGACAATAGCTGCACTTAATTTTCCTTAGGCAGTTGTTTTCAGAGTGCCCCTTGCGCCTGCAGTGTTGGCAGAAGGCTCTATCCTGGTTATGGTATGTGGGGCGAGATGGGGCAGAGTTACCTGAAGGATATCTTTGTATTTGGCCTCTATTTCTTTGATGTTGTCGTGTTGCCACGTGTTTCTAATGGAGTTCCTGGGTGCTGGCACAGCAGGCCTGGACACACCCAGCAACGGCGGGATGGAGGCTGGGGTGGAAGTAGCTTGGGTGGTAGTAGCCGGGGGTCTGGTAGACTGGATGCCAGTGGCCGGGATACTAGTAGTCGGAGAAACCAAGTTAGGAGCAGCCTGGGTAGCAGCAGACGTAGTAGTAGCCAGAGGTCGAGGCGGCTGATTGGGGCCAGACGGACGAGTGTTGGTAGCCTTAGTTGTTGAGGCTTGCTGAAGTCCACAATTTGCTGTTACGTTATTAGTTGCTACTTTTCTATTCCACTCCTCGTCGATTCTGTGTGGTATAGCGGTGGTAGCGATCGACCTTACGTCTATTTCTTCTATGCTTGATCTTGTGGCACAGATGTTATCAATGAAGTCCAGGACGGTAACAACAGCGTCCCTCTTATCTGCCAGGGTATGAGAGGTGGTCTCGAAGTAATTGAGATGTTTTTCTTCCTGGCGAGTTCCACTCTTAGCTGCCGGATTATCTCCACGAGCTCCCTAGGCTCTAATGGAGCAGGTCTGCGTAGTCAGAGGTCAGAATCATACTACAGTATGTGATTCAGGAATGTTAGCAACACCCTGTGGAAGGTTCTGCTACGGCTTCCTGGAGACCACAGGGGCAGAGATATCCGCAGCCGTACGCAAGCGCTGACCTCACCGCAGTCAAGCGTTGTGTGTTGAGCCGACACAGGTGGTGTGAACGATGTTGGGGCAGTCAACTGCAGTTGTACAGGGAATGACTTCCGTGTTGGCGGTTTTTTGCCGCAAACCGCACACCATCTAACAGGCGCGTATCCAGGTAAACTTGGGGCGTGCAATGAGCTGGTGGTGACTCACATCTTGCATAGTCACGGTGGAGGTGTGACGAGGTGGCAGTCACGGGTGATGGTTGTGACGAGGTGGCAGTCACGGGTGGTGGTGTGACGAGGTGGCAGTCACGGGTGGAGGTTGTGACGAGGTGGCAGTCACGGGTGGTGGTGTGACGAGGTGGCAGTCGCGGGTGGTGGTGTGACGAGGTGGCAGTCAGGGTGGTGGTTGTGACGAGGTGGCAGTCACGGGTGGTGGTGTGGACGACCGTGGCAGTCACGGGTGGAGGTTGTGACGAGGTGGCAGTCACGGGTGGAGGTGTGACGAGGTGGCAGTCACGGGTGGAGGTGACGAGGTGGCAGTCACGGGTGGTGGTGTGACGAGGTGGCAGTCACGGGTGGTGGTGTGACGAGGTGGCAGTCACGGGTGGTGGTGTGACGAGGTGGCAGTCACGGGTGGTGGTGTGACGAGGTGGCAGCCACGGGTGGAGGTGACGAGGTGGCAGTCATGGGTGGTGGTGTGACGAGGTGGCAGTCACGGGTGGTTGGTGTGACGAGGTGGCAGTCACGGTGGTGGTGGTGGACGAGGGTGGCAGTCACGGGTGGTGGAGTGACGAGGTGGCAGTCACGGGTGGTGGGGTGACGAGGTGGCAGTCACGGGTGGTGGTGTGACGAGGTGCACTGCGAGTCACGGGTGGTGTGGTGTGAGGCAGTACAAATTACGGGTGGTGGTGGTGGTGGCGGCGGTGACGTGCAGTGGTGCTTGTCAGACAAGGAGGGAGGGAGGGAGGGGGAGGGAGTACTGTTCATGCAAACGGGAGGCTGGCTGGTGTTATTTCACCCAGAGTTGAGTTCTCTCTGCAGATCCTCCAGGAAGCTGGGGCAGTACTAGTGAGAGAATGGGAGGAAAAAAGATTGTAGCGATGATAGAGAAATCAAAAGTGGGTGGATGGTTGTGTGGGTGGCGAGCGCGGGGTCACTGTATCAGGGTTGATAGGTGACTATCGGGGTTGACAGGTGACGTCTCGGCGTGATTTGAAGGAGGAGAGTGGCAGTTGACTTATTGGTTGAGGTAAAACCTCATTATTACTGTCTTTTGGTATTGTTTGTATGAGATTTTTTATCCCCTGTGTGATCAGAAGATCGTTACCGACAGATGGTCAACTCTGCGCAGTGAAGTGGCTCAGTTTTCCTAAGGAAAGCTTGAATTTGTCAGGAGCTGTAGAACACCGTGACCGGTGGCTGCGCGCGCTAATCTCTCTCTTTCCCTTCTCTCTCTCTCCTTCCTTTCCTTTCCTTTCTCTCTCTCATCTCTCCTTTCTCTCTCTCTCTCTCTCTCTCTCTCTCTCTCTCTCTTCTGTCTCCTTCCTTTCTTTTCCCTTCTCTCTCTCATCTCTCCAATTTCTCTCTCTCTCTCTCTCTCTCTCTCTCTCTCTCTCTCTCTCTCTCTCTCTCTCTCTCTCTCTCTCTCTCTCTCTCTCTCTCTCTCTCTCCTTCCTTTCCCTTCTCTCTCTCTCTCTCTCTCTCTCTCTCTCTCTCTCTCTCTCTCTCTCTCTCTCTCTCTCTCTTTTCTTTCTTTTTCACCTATTTCTTCTCCCTCCTCTTCCTTCTCCCTCTTCATCCTCCACAAGAGAAAACAAAATTAAGGAGAGAGAGAGAGAGAGAGAGAGAGAGAGAGAGAGAGAGAGAGAGAGAGAGAGAGAAGATGAGAGAGTGAGAGAAGAGAGAGAGAGAGAGAGAGAGAGAGATATAAGGAGAGAGAAAGAAGGGAAAGGAAGGAGAGAGAGAGAGAGAGAGAGAGAGAGAAGAGAGACGAGAGAGAGAGAGAGAGAGGATGAGACGAGAGAGAGAGAGAGAGAAGAGAAAAGAGAAAGAGAGAAGGCACAACTGTCTTGCTGCACCCATAAAGGATGCATGCATGTGGCATATCGCAAAAAAAATCTATCAGAAACACCCAAAAATCTTCAAGTACTATATTTATCTCGTGTTAACGTGCTTCTGATCAGCGCGCTTCCTTTTGTGACGTCACCGAGCCGTGGCGCATCGTCTGCTTATCGTGAGGGGCGTTTTGGA